>JXSR01S006517.1:2202-12348 GCA_000969725.1 Ophiothrix spiculata
CCTGGTGCTACCCCTGGGCCGCCGCCCGTTGGTCCTGGTGCTACCCCTGGGCCGCCGCCCGTTGGTGTATCATACACGAAAAGTATTACCTGCATGGTTTGTCTGTAACACACAACTGAATCTTGATACCTGGTGATCAGAGAATGAGTGTAACTGAATACCCCCAGTTTAAGCTCCATCACTGACAAGTCATGACACAGTATTATTAAAGGGACTAGCCTAGATTCCACTTAGAATTGAAAACTTATGGAAATTAATGCTTTAAATGAAGCTGAAAAGTGTAGTAAAATCCAAAAAAGTACAAAAATGTACACAGAAATGGCTCAAATTGACAGCAAATTGATTTGCAATATATCTAGTATATGTGATGGTGGTGTGACTATCCAGTGTTTTCTAAATCCTAAATTTGTACCTCAGTCTGGATTTACCAGATAAAAGATCAAATGAAGCTCTTGGAGATAAGTTAATACATATCAAAAGAGAAACAATTTTATCAAAAATAATTTTGTTTACCCATCACAGGTGTAGAAACAAGATCTTTTAAGATTTAAAACTAGAAACACTTTTTCAACCATTTTTTGTCGCCGGCGACCAAAAAATACAGTTGGTAAATGATTTCATTGTTCTCCTCTGTTACACAAATTCAGTGGAAACTACTGGTAGGATATGTTAGTATAATCATGTACTATCGATACATGTGAAAAAAATATATACACATGTAGTCAGAAAATCAGCGGACATGATCTAGGCCAGTCCCTTTAAACTTAATTTGTCTATCTTCTTGATATTCAAAGAATAAGATAATTACTGTTGTTAAACTTGATTAAGTTAAAGGCATTGCTAATCATCCTGATTCTGAACTTTTACTTTTTCCCCACATATGACATTTTGTTTGGTGTTACAGGAACAACATGCCTTAAACTGCACTGTGATTGTTTTATCAAAAGCAAAGAAATGTTGAAATAAGAGACAGAATTGTCCATTTCTGAATTATGGTTAACGGTAACCTAGTAAATTCCAGTCGGCAGCTGAATGACACTGTTGCTTTGATTCAACTTTATAGCGGGTCAAATTCAATCCAATATACTAGTAATTGAATATGAGCTGTATTTTAGGTGAAAAACCTCAAAATAAAAGAGAAACATGTCTTGTAATTGTTCAAGAGTGATATTTTAAAGAAACTAGCCAAGGAGTATAAACGTTGGGGAAGGGACACATGCAATAGTACAGTGTGAATAAAATGGGGTCAAATATTAAACTCATTTTTAAAAGAATTATGTTAATTTTTTTACTTTTGGATATGTTTCCACCTATATATTCAGTAGGAACCAATTTATGATTCTGTAGACTTTTTCTAAATTTGGAAAATCATGGGCAACTCCTTTTAGGCGCAATATTTTGAAATTCAGGTTGCAATATAGAGGGGCTCAAATATTGTTAGGTAGGTATGTGATACACAGGGTCCGCTCGCCAGTCCGACGACTCGCTAGTCCGAAAGCTCGCTAGTCCGAAGACTCGCTAGTCCGAAACGTTATTCAATGGGGAAAATATAATCTTTAAAAAGGCTCGCTAGTCTGAAAAAACAGCTCGCTAGTCCGAAGGTTCACTAGTCCGAATATGAAAATAGGCTCGTCAGTCCGAATTTTAAAAGCAACTCGCTAGTACGAATGTTAAAAAGGGCTCGCCAGTCCGAATTTAAATAACAGCTCGCTAGTCCGCATTTCAAAATAGGCTCGCTAGTCCGAATTCTGAACTAGGCTCGCTAGTCTGAATTTTGAAAACAGCTCGCTAGTCCGAATTTTGAAAAATTGTAATAGAAATATGCACACATTTTGTCATATTCGGACTAGCGAGCCTATTTCAGAATTCGGACTAGCGAGCTGTTATTTAATTTCAAACTGGCGCCGTTTTTAACATTCGGACTAGCGAGCCTTTTTCATTTTTCGGACTGGCAAGCCTAAATTAAAATTCGGACTAGCAAGCCGTCGGACTAGCGAGCTGTCCCCTGATACACAGAGTTCCAACATAGGGGCATCTAACTGACCTGTTGGTCAAAAGTAAGATCTTGTGAACTGTTTTTTTTTAATGGTGTATTTGTCAATAAAAATCACCATAAGACTGGAGCTGAAATTTGACAAAATAAGCTTGAAAAAACACAGTTTAAAAAATTCAAACGATGTGTAAACTCATCACGATAACCTTTGTCTTTTTCTTTAATTATCCCCCTCCCTATTCGTACAGGTGCTAGACAAGTTGAAGAAAACTATGTCAAAAACTCACCAAATGTAGTGCAGCATGATATCAGGCAACAAGGACAACCTAAACCATACGGCATGATGGCTAAAAAGAGACTCCCAGTCGAGGAGAAAGGACCAGATCACAGATTGAAGGTCCCAATGGCAGGACAACCTAGGGGTTATGGCGGGGCACCTGCAAGAGCCCCTTATGCTAAGGAGAATATTGCGCCAGGGGGACAGGCTGCTGTAGGGGTGCCAGGTAGATTCATGCCTCCTGCTGGGAGGGGTAATGCTCCTTACGGTGGAGTGGCTGGAGATGATGGTGGGGGTGCTAGAGCCTATGGGGTAAAGTATGGGGGAAATGCCCCTAATGTGGCCATCGCCCCTGTTCCAAAAAACAATGCACCCTATAGGGCGCAGAATAATGCTCCTGGATTTCAAGGAAGGGGAAATGCCCCTGGATTATCTGCAAGGGGTAATGCTCCTGCATTGTCTGCAAGGGGCAATGCTCCTGGATTACAAAGAAGTGGCAATGCTCCTGGATTGCCCGCAAGGGGAAATGCACCTAATGGTGCACAGCAAAATAGAGGCTTTGCCCCTGGAAAGAAAAGGAGAAAATCTCCACAAAAATTTGAAGCGCCTCCTGGTGCAGATTTAGCTGCAGAAGCAGCCCAGCGAAAAGCACAGCGGTATGCAAATTCCATCGCTGCAGCTCAAAAGAGGGATTTAGAACTTGTGTGCAGGTCTCCTGAACTGAAACCATTTGATGATTCCATACAGCACCTATTGCATGATCCAGACAAACTCCGTTGTAATGGATCTATGTTGACGTCCTGGTCAGGATATAGATTCAATATAGATACCACGCTTCCCGTCAGATATGAAACTTGTTTTTATTCAGCTATCGACCGAATAAATGATGACGTTTCAAAAGTATCTGATCCAAGAAAGTTACGCCTAGTGAAACAAGGTTCTCAGCTGGATTTTAAGCCCAGGAGCGACTTTACTATTTTGGGATGCCAAAGAGGTCCGCAGCGGAGGCAAATTGATGTCATCGATGCACACGATCCCACAATGCACGTTGATATTCATGCACATGTGACTGAGCGAGCTGAAGTCAAAGAGACTGCTTTGCGATATTTGAAGAAGCGGCATAAAGAAAATATGGGATTGAATGTGATTTTGCTTGGGATAGAGTCTACTTCCAGAATGAATTTTTTGCGGCAAATGCCAAAATCATACAGGTAAGAATTCGCTCTCAAATTAATGTCATAATCTGATTCATTACCCCATCAGGCGCTCCACATTACCACTTGACTGATTGCATCAATATGAATTATCCGCTAACTGCAATTGTGTTAATGCACGGTTCCCGAAAGCTTTTAAGTCATACGAAAGCGCTTGACGCAATTGTCTTGCATCATGCTGCAGAAAAATATTGAGTCATGATTCAAAGATAGATGTAGGGTGCACACCACTAATTAGAATTCTTATTCTTTTATATGCAAAGATACCATGATGTTTGGCTCACATTCAGGAGGTGAAAATGCATTAAAACCTTTAATATTCTAAAATAAAATTTAATTTCCTATCAATTTAGATGCATTCCATTATGGGTTCAGCAGCTCATTTTTTTGCTAGACTTTCGCAAAGATTTACCATGTTACGGACGGCTGGTACTTCTAGATCATTTTGTGATCCTAAAGTCATGGGCAAATCACCAAATATCTACACATGTTTGGGAAAAACGAAGTGTTTCTCATCAATATTTATAAAGACACATCTAAAGTAGAAATCTAGACCACAAATACGGCACTCAAGCTGCATTTTAACAGTTTTTGAGATGCTTTAGGTCAACCGGTGTGTCACGTAATGGCGTCGTAATTGCGTCGTCTGCTATCAGTGGACACCTATTAGTGGTGTGGTATCTGTAGTGTATTGAATGATGCAGAACATTCAGTCAGGGCCTCTATCATTATAAAGACTACTTCAAAGGAGGTAGTTATGCGTTTCTCTTAATATTTTTGCATCATGACTCAAAATATATTTCGTAATGGTTCTTGCATCAAAGCTTACCGAATGTCGGAAGAAATTCTGTTATGAATTGGGAACAAGGCCTAACAATTACCCAAGGTCAGATGTCTCCCGTAGCAATGTAATTAAGGGTGCGTTCAGAGTCCAGCGATTTCATCACTGCAACAACGCTCAAAGTCTACCGCTATGCAGTCTTCAAAAGTTATTAAAGCTCACTATGTGTAGCTCGTGTAAAGACTGCGTACTTGTAGACGTCTACCGCTATGCAGTCTTCAAAAGTTATTAAAGCTCACTATGTGTAGCGCGTGTAAAGATTGCGTATTGGTAGACGTCGTGCGATGGGAATCGCTGTTAAATCGTCGGACTCTGAATACACCATTAGTCTTCTCTGGTGAAGACTATGGAACAAACTGTGAGCTGTGTGTATAATGTGAACGGTTGCTGGGGTAACCCAGACTATTACGTAACTATTTCGACAGCAAATTTAAATAGTATTTTAAGTTCTGCATCATCTCATCTTTTCTGTAAACATTTCAAATTTTTATCTGTATGGACAACATATAGCTGTTAACAATGTTCATTTAAAATTGCATATTTCCATTATCAAGTTACTTAACTAAGGCGTTGGAGCACAATTAGGCCACAACTTTGTGCGGCCGGCCGCAACCGCCTTGATTTTCCAAGATGGTGACTGTAGGCTTGATTATGCACCTCTTAATAATTTCAAAACACGTAATGAATATTTTACAATAATATTGGGGTTAAAAATCAAGCCTATGGTCGCCTAAATTACAAACTGGATACCTACATGTTCACTTTAGTTCCATATTGTTATTAATTTTTGATATTTTTGCAAGTTCTGTCCTGGTTGGTCAAGGAGCTTTGAGGCCAAACTTTTTTGAAAGTAATTAGCCTATTGATTTGCTGCTGAAGTTGGCACATGCCCCTCACTTTTGAGTTCCTGTGCCCCCAGTGTAGTAAACACTTCTTTGATTACAGGGGTATCCAGGGTTCGTACGGTCCTTGAGAGTCCTTGAAAATCCTTGAATTTGAAAACACCTTTTCAAGGCCTTGAAAGTCCTGGAAATTTGCACAGAGTCCTTGAAAGTCCTTGAAAATTGATAATTTATGGCTAACTGATCCCAAATTCAGCGAGTGGATTGATGTCGGCAGGAACAAGAGTTCAGCATACTGCAAATTATGCTGTGGTAAATCCTTGAAAATCATGCTTTTGGACCTTGAAAGTCATTGAAAAGTCCTTGAATTTTAAAGGCTCCAAGGTGTACGAACCCTGGTCCTTGAAAATCATGCTTTTGGACCTTGAAAGTCATTGAAAAGTCCTTGAATTTTAAAGGCTCCAAGGTGTACGAACCCTGGACCGTATCATTCCGATAAAATCTTTTTACAAAAAATTCTGAGGATTCAATTATTTCTGATTTTTTTTAAATTCCAATTTCACATATTTGTCTCCAATTCCAGGGCTTTATACCGAATGGGAGCAGTGACACTTAATGGCTATAACATCGTTGGTGATTCTACAACTGGTAACCTAATACCTCTACTCGTCGGCAGACATGAAACGGAACTTCCAGATGTAAGACGCGATTCCCCAACCCGGAAGTACCTAGACGAATATAATTTTATTTGGAACTCATTTTCAAATAGTGGATACGTGACTATGTTCGCCGAAGATCAACCTAAAATTTCAACTTTCAATTTACGCTTGAATGGTTTTGAAAGGCAACCAACAGATCACTATATGAGAACTTTTTGGCAGGAAGTTGAGGCCAAAGGTCATTGTGTTGGTCCAAAACCGAGTCATCAATTAATGCTCGATTACACAGCGGATTTTATGCGATCATATAGAAAATTTCCAAAATTTGGATTGACATTTTTGACAGGGTTAACTCACAATAATATCAACAATATCCAACTGATGGATGAAGATTTGGCAAAATTTTTAGACGCGTCTTGGAAAAATGGCGCTTTCAATAACACAATGTTTGTTTTATTCAGCGATCATGGAGCAAGGTATAAAAGCATACGACAGACAATGCAGGGAAAACTTGAAGAGCGCCTTCCTTTTATGTCAATTGTGATCCCGCCTTGGTTGAAAAATAGTCGTCCAAGTTTCTACACCAATCTGATGAAGAACCATGACCGGTTGACCACTCCGTTTGACATCTTTGAAACAATGCAGTCAATTCTTTATCACAGGTATGTTTAAGAATTGTGACCAGGGAATTTAAAGGTAGGTTTTCCGATCTGGTGTTAAGGGCTATTGGCGTCCAAAGACATTTTCTTGCCCAAGTGACATTCGCTCAATCTACAAAGAAATCTTTGTTCTAACGGAGAGCAGCATTCGCTCAACAACATCACGACATTTCCTACATTTCAGTTGAAGCGAAGCTTACTTCGAATATTCTTGCATTTGTTTATTTAATAATCACAGCACCACAACATTTGCGAGTGACATTTGCTTTCAACTACTAGGCAATGTTTGCACAATTATAGTGACATTCACTCTCTGTTTAAAGCAATACTATAAGATTTTGATCAAAGATGGTTTATAATAAAAACAGCATAAAATAGAGGAATGTGACTATCTAAAAGCATTTTCAAGTGTATTTTGTGAAAAAAATTGTTTTTCCACCAAAAATTAATAAAAAACATATGCATGCTTTCCTATACTGATAAATGTGGAATTAAATTCGGGATCCGAAATGACCATAACCGAAAAAGTAAGCATCTTTGAGCCAAATCGTTTGGAGGGTATTCATATCTACCAAAAAAAAACCAATAAGTCCAAAAAATCAAAAAGTCATGGGTGACAGGGGGCGCTTCATTTTTAACACTTTATAGTATTGCTTTAAGCAAATAGGTCAGAGCGGATGTCACTTGGGCAAAGCCTAACAAATTTAACATCTACCTCTTATTGCTCTGCCCTTTCAAAGCTCCTACTCTAGCTACTCTTTTCTAGCTCTAGCTTTACCTGATTATAGCTTGACTATAAATTACCCTAGCCCCTTCTAGCTTTACTCTAATTGCTCAACTCTGCTCCAAATGTTCTCAGCCCTTCCAAAACCCTACTCTATCTGATTTGCTCTAACTGTTCAACTCTGTTCTAATTGCTCTGCCCTAGCTTCCAAGCCCCAGCTTTAGCTGCTTTACTCTAACTGCTCAACTCTTCTCCAAATGTTCTGCCCTTCCCAAGCCCCCACTCTAGCTGCTTTGTTCTATCCGCTACTCCGCTCCAATTGATCTGCCCTTCCCTAGCCCCTGCTCTACCTGATTTGCTCTAACTGCACAATTCTGCTCCCAATGTTCTGCCCTTCCCGAGCCCTAGCTCAAGCCGATTTGCTCTAACTGCTCAACTCTGCTTCAAATGTTCTGCCCTTCCCGAGCCCTAGCTCAAGCTGATTTGCTCTAACTGCTCAATTCTGCTCCAAATGTTCTGCCCTTCCCTAGCCCTAGCTCAAGCCGATTTGCTCTAACTGCTCAACTCTGCTTCAAATGTTCTGCCCTTCCCTAGCCCCAGCTCAAGCTGATTTGCTCTAACTGCTCATTTGAATATTCAGCAAGATTTGGTGCAGTGATTCGATAAATAGAGACTAATTTACTTCCCCGCATGGTCATTTTGGTTTCTGTGCGTTTATCACCCCGGTGTGGGGGGGGGGGGGCACTCGGATATAATGCTGCAGGCATAGCGTGACCAAGAAAAAGGTGAATTAGGATTGTTTTTGAGGACAGAAGGGTATATCAGGTGACAAACTGTTTAGGGTATCAAAAGCAGCCATTATGGCTATAATGATATTAATAAATAATAATAGAAACCAAGAGCATTGTTTTAATGTGTTTTTCTTTCTGCATTTTTGGTTAAAAAAAGAAAAAAAGAAAATCCGCATATCGCATTGCATTTTCGAAAAGTCAAAAATAAAAAATAAAAAGCCGCGTACCGTATTGTACTTTTCAAGCATGTTACCAGAAACAAACTTGTTTTTTTATTTGACCTAATTGGAACTTTTTCATCTTTTCAGGGAAGCCACAGGAGGGGGATACAAACGGCGTGGAATCAGTCTGTTTAATGAAATCCCAAAGAGTCGGACCTGTCAAGATGCAGGCATAGACCCACATTGGTGCTCATGTATGCAATGGAAAACAATCACAGCACAAAATGTAAGTGATTTTACACCCTGTTTTATACTCTCTCAGCTGCTCCCATAGATTTAGAGAAGAGATATATGATGGCTCACCCCGAAAGGGGGGACTTTGAAGATGATATCAATCATTTGATTTTATCATTTCATCTGTTACAGCATTTTTTAAGCTTTGATATGACACCTTTCTTGTTGAAATAGATCAAGGCGATCAAATTTTACAACAGAAAAACTGCCTATTTTCGTCAGTTTCTCGGAAAGTGTTCTGTCGCAAAGTCCCCCTTTTCGGGGTGAGTCAGCGCATATATCGGACTCTGTGCCATTTCAGCATGGGGATCCAATTTGGGGTATATGGATACTTACCCATGATGTCATCTTGTCGTAATTCGCAAATATCGAAAACATGCACTGGTCTTTGCATTCTTAGTAGCATTTGCTGTGTTTGCCTTCACATACAACCAAAGAGTTGATTTTCGCAGGACTAATAAGTGGATCTGAATCCCGGGGGGGGTACTTACATTGACGGAAGGTACGGGTATGTGCCGCCCTCAAGACCCCCTTTTCAAGCCTCCTCTTCCGCTCCCCAAGATGCTCTTTTCAAGATTACTTCAGTTCCCAAGACCCAATTTTCAAAGAAAATGACTCAAAAATGTCTTTTATTATGTTTTCAAGAGCGATTTTCAGCTCAAATAGTCGTATTTTTATGGGGAAAAGGCAGTTCCTGAGACCTCAATCCGGGAAAAAATCAGTTCCATAGACCCTATTTTTGACCAAAAATCCGTTCCGCAAGACCCTATGTTCGATATCGCGGATCTCACATACCTACCAATTTTTTTTTCGAGTACCCCCCCCCGGGATCTGAATACCCCAATTTGAGCTCCATTCATATATCGCCATGTGTAATGGCATCTTCAGCAATATTGCTGACGATGCCATTACACATAGCGATATAGGAGGTTGGGTATCTCCTCTCTATATATCTATGGTACTTGTTTAAAAACGGCATCACAATTCTTCAGACGATATAAATAAACATCCAGCGTTGCAGGGCCAATTGTTTACGAACACAATCTGTACCCTGCAAATGGTGGTCATGTGACTGATTTTGTTCGAGGAATTTGGCAGAGACTTTAGTACCCCTCATAAATTTACTCCTCAAGAATCCATTTTTAGCATTTTCAATGGTTTAAGACTCCCACCATGCAATCTACATACATGCAGAAGTTAAATCCTGTATCAAGGAAAATAGAGAATAGCGATCAGTGACTTTGACTCTTTAAAAAGTGCACCATTCCTGATGTGGTTATTTTCTACAATAATCAGCTGATAATTGCAGAGAAAAACTCTCTAATAATAATATTTATTCAAATCACTTGCAATTTACAAACATATGTATATAAATACATTTTTATAAACAAAACAAGTACATTTAAGATACACAAACAATATGCAAGTAATTTAGGAGAAATGAATGGGCTTAAAGAAAACCCAAAATACAAAGTGCTCATTTATCCTGTACATTAATTTAAGTAACATATAATAAAATAACTGGAAATATATAATATATGCGAAACTGAACAAAATTAAATTACAGTTAAACCTAAAAGGAACATTAATCAAATTAACTGTACAAATCTATGAAAAATGACCTGCATTTAGATTTGAATGAAGAAAGATCAAGGCATGCTTTAACATCAGAAGGAATTTCATTCCATAGA
>JXSR01S006517.1:29251-41722 GCA_000969725.1 Ophiothrix spiculata
ATTGTATAGGTTATTGCAAAAATGAAACCCTAAAAAAAGGATGAAATATTGTTTTTAGTTTTTGAAAAAAAAGTAGCAGTACTTGTTATGGTTCCTATTTTAATGTAAATACAATGCAATTCCCTTTATATGTTCAAACATGGTGCTAATTTTTATATTTATTTTCTTCTAAGAATTTAGAAATACATCTGCTGTAAAATTGTAGTGTGCTAAAGAAAACTATACTTTATGTATATATTTTCATTTTAAGTGTGCTTTACTGAAAGAAATTATCAAGGAGTAGTGGTACTCACAGTAGATGGTAGCCATCTGAAATTGTCGCTCATTGTGTGCAGCCATTTTGATTTGATCTGTGTACAAATCATATGCTATGGGATGGCAGCCATCTTTAATTGTCGCTCATGGAGGGTCAATTATTGTACCTCGGCAGTTTACAGCTACGTATGCTACACTTCAATATCAAATAGAATCGTGGGAAAATTGGCGTATCTCCCTGAAGGGGGCACTCAACTTTTTGCTCATTCTCACCGAAAGACCCCTATATTTTTATCAACTGTCACTCAATGAACCTCTTTTTTTTAAATTCCTTGTCACTAAAACAACCTTTGTCACTCGAAGACCCACCATTTTCTTAATTTCAATGTAATTTGTCGAAATTTTGCAAAATTTGTCAATTATTTTTTGTACAATTTGTGTTCATTTTGACCCAGAAAGACCCTACTTTTTTGTGAAGTTTGCCCAAACACCCCTCATTTTTTGCACTTCGTCATTGACCCCCTTTTGACCAAATTTGTCACCGCAAGACCTCTACTTCCGAGATGCTTGGTGGCACTCGTACTTTCATATGCGAGTGCCCCCCGGCATATGAAATAACATGTACATGCTGTCTCTAGATCTATGTCAAGTGGAGATTTACGCTAGCTACCTTGCGATCTTGCCTGTTCCAATCAAAGCCAGAGGTACAGTAACTCTGCACCATGAGATCAAGGCCAGAGGTACAGTAACTCTGCACCATGAGATCAAAGCCAGAGGTAGAGTAACTCTGCACCATGAGCGACAACAAGAGGGTGGCGAGCACCGCTTCGAATTTTACCGCATTTCTTTTTTTTTTTGTTAGGTTTTCAGGAGATTTTTTGCTTTTTTATTTTTTTTTCTTACATCGAGAGAAAAAAAAGGAAAAAATTTGGCTGCGAAGCGACCGAAAAAAAATAGTGACCTATGCATGTGCATAGCCTATTTTGACTTTTAAAAAAAACGCGTAGCGCTTAGGGTTTTGGGCCTTGGGAACCTGAGACAGAGTTCTTTTTTTTTTGGCCTAAGCAGGATTTGATATTATGATTCAAAAACGTTAGTGATACAAATATTGTCTATTTAATTTTATGAACTGTGATATATGTCAAGTATATTGACAACCTAAACCGAAAAAGTAACACAGGCCAATTAAGTTTGACTTCTTAATACAGCATGCTCCTGTAGGCATGCATATATCGCTGGGGTAGGCCTACTCACATATGTAAATGTGCCTGCCTATACGCCGGGGAAGTAGTGACGTCACATTTATGATAATTAGCCCAACACGTGCGATCTGGTTCCAAACAAATGATCATGTCCTAAGTGGTTCCACTGATCATGCGTATTAACAGAATAGGCGCACATAAACATACAAATCAGACTGTTTTTTCTCGAGTGGAAAACGAAAATAACGGCAGGAGTCCCGTCCTGGCTTGTCATCACAACCTTTAGTATAACAGGTCGGCATGTTTTCCCTTATTTTTGTTTTAGATGAATGTTATGGTATCAAATAGGAATCTGACTTTTTTCCCCATGGACTTAACGTGTGGCAATATTGTCCACCCCATTTGTTTTGAACCAAAACGCATGTGTTGGGTGATTTACATAAATTATGACGTCACTTCTTCCCCGGCGTATTGGGATGGTATAATTAGACGGTTAGGTGGTTTCCAATTGCGTAAATTGGATGTATTTTGGAAAATGGCTCCAAAAGTACCCACAATTTGAGAAAAAAGCCATGTCATGAAATACGTATTTT
Source organism: Ophiothrix spiculata (assembly GCA_000969725.1). Classification (NCBI taxonomy): domain Eukaryota; kingdom Metazoa; phylum Echinodermata; class Ophiuroidea; order Amphilepidida; family Ophiotrichidae; genus Ophiothrix; species Ophiothrix spiculata. Next base: position 31,302 of record JXSR01S006517.1, read on the forward strand.
CTATTTCTTATAACAGCCCCAGGGATACATACTTCCTTAGTGCATGAAGAGTAAACAAAAAGCAACCTAAGGGTTAAATTTACCTCACGAAATTAAGCCCTTGTTGAAATTCCCAAACTGTTGTTGATAAAAATCTGCAGCATAAAAGGGTGAATGACTAAATGCATCAAGATGCACAGTTGCCATACAAGATGAAAGGGAGATATGACAAGGAGTATCATTTACTGTGGCTTCATAATTTGTGTGTGTCATAGATTTAGAGAGGAGATCCCAGGCTTTGTATACAAGCCAGTGTAATGGCGTCGTCAGCTGCATGGAGCTCAAATTGGGGGTATTCAGGTACACTTGGTTCCCACCAAAATCAATTTGGGTGCTTAGGTACAATTGTGCGTTGTTTCAAACCACACAAATAATACGTTATGCCAATGATACGGCAATCTGCACGCAAAGCGTGTGTATTTTTTTTTTTTGATATTCACGCATAACAACAAGATGCAATGCTTCATTGGCAAAAATCCAAATACCCCATATTTGATCTCCATGTGGGAAAAATCTGGTAGCGGGCCTGTGATCTCCACTTAAAGTCTATGCCAATATGGGTATAATTTGGTACAGTTGCTTCATAATTTGTTTGTGTACATATTACCTGATGGTGCTGGTATGTAAGGTTTGTTTTTCTAATGTGCTATAGTTCTCCTTAGATATCCCTATTTTACACAAATTGCTGAATCTTGCCAAAACTCGGTAAATTAGGAAGAAATAATCCCCCTCCCTGTTTGTAAATAAGGAAATAGAAATACCATATCCATTTGTCCAATTTATATATTTGTTGCCTCCTACCTTACAAGGGTTTCACAAATCGTTATATTATCCTTCATGACCAAAACTGTTTTAACCATTTTGGTAAACAAGTATGATGAAATACTCATACTATGGTCACATAACCATCGGTCGCCAACCGGTGTCTGGAAAGGTATAATATCTGTGAATTCTTGCTTTGCCCAGTGGGTCCCTGGTCAACCATCGGAAAATGGACCATAACTTGAGACAATGTTGCTTTAACTACGAGTTAAAGTTATGCGGCATGCTTATGTCGTCTCTACGGCTCACGGACACCGTATGGTTACAGGCCGTCGTCAGGTCGGTGTCCGCTGGATTTCTACCTGGTATGATGCTGTAAACACATCATAACTTGGCTGCTAGGTTATGTGACCACTGACCAGGGTCACAAGGGTAAACAAGTGCACATTCAGAAGACCTGACAATTGAATTGGACAAGTGGAAATTAGTTTGATATTGTAACAAATAAGATAGACTTCATGAGTATTCATTATCAGTACTTTAAAAATTAATTATTTTGAAATGAATTTTGACATTTTTAATTCAGGACTTTTATTAAAAGTCTCAAAGTGGTGCTATTTTATCATTTTGTATAAACTTATATTGTTAAAAGAGTTTTTTAATAAAGATTTGTAATGATAATCTCGGAGAAAGAAGATATTAAATGTCCATTTTTCATTTTACCTGCTTTACTTGTAAATACTAAAGGTATCAGTGAAAGTGTAAATGTGATACCCGCCTCACAAAGTAAAAACACAGCATGTGCATTTATATTGCAAAGCAGATACACTATTAGCATGCAATTTCTCTTAAGGGGTTTTCTCTAAGATAGAAATACTCCATTTATTTTCTTGAAAATTTAGTATTTGATAGATTTATATGTGCTGATAACAATTCTAAAATAAAAAAATATAGGTCACCGTGCTCGTTTTTGAGATACAGACATTTCAAAAAGTACATATTTTCCCAAAAAATCACCCGATTAACCATACAAAGTATAGGGAAAACTCCAAAATGTCGATCATTATGTGCTTGTAAAATAGTAAATCCTCCATTTATTTTTTTAATTTTTACATATGTTGAAGCACTTTTCGCGCTCTTAAAAATAGTGAAATAAAAAAATATGGTCACCGTGTTAGTTTTCAAGAAAAATGACCAAAACTGGCAATTTTTAGATAAAATTTGATTACTTTGAAGGCACATCTGCGTCTGCATAACTTTCCGCGTATATATTACGCAGCTATGCGGTGCGTGATTAACCAAATGCATTAATAAAGCATGCGTTCAGTGTGCATTGAATTTTCGCACGCAAAATGGATGCAAACATTTTTTTGATTTTTTACTTTTTATGAAAACAATCGTTATCCCGCAGTCGTAAGCAACTGCATCTCAGAGAAAACCCCTAATATCTGCTCCCATGCTAGAAAGTTGTACAAGTTTGACGTAGTAGATACTGCCTTAAAAGTTCTGCAAGAGAATCGGTGTCTGCTCATTTGTGCAGGATTTTTCAAGGGAAAAGGAAGTAATGTGCAATGTATATGCAATACACATACCGTCATGTGAGTGCAAGAAAGTCGTATCTGCATTTTGGTCATTTTACAGGAGACACATTTTTGTGTCTCACTGTCCCAGATTTTGTGAAAAACAATATTTTTGAATTGTTTAGATATTTACTGAACTTTGTAAGTATTCTCATATTTAATTTATGCAATATAATTTATTATTCAAAATATTATTTGCAAAAGAAAATGGTGTATCTGCAATCTGGATTTCCCATGTAAGCAAGAAAGTCGTATCTGGGCAGATACGACTTTCTTGCTTACATGGGTGATTATATCAGTTATACAAGAAAGTCGTATCTACGCAGATACGACTTTCTTGCTTACATGGGAAATTCAGATTGCAGATACGCCATTTTATTTTGATTATTACATGGTTAAATATACATCATTTTTACTCAAAACTTTGATAAAATATCCCAAATAACCCATATTTTAAGATTCCATCAAAATCTCAATTTTGACAAAAATGTCAGTTACGACTTTCTTGCACTCACATGACGATACTGTCTTTTTACTTTGTTGGGCAGATACTTTTACTTGTACAGTATGTGCCAATAAAAATGCAAGATTGGAAAACAAAAATATTAAAAAATAAAAGTGAGAGCTTTTTATCATCAAATGACAATTGGCTCATTCCAAAGTAACGTTTGTGACCAAAAAATTGGAAAATTTCACTTTTAAATGGCCACAGAACCTAGCATAAACATTATATCAACGAGTTTGTTGTTGATAATGGTGCTTACTGGTGGGGTCAAGACATGTATATGATTGATAATTAAATCAATTGCCAAAGTCCTGAGTAAAGTCCATGTAACGTTCGGTAACGTTTGTGACCGCGCACGGAAATGGTTTTTTGCTCCTAATCACTTCAAAGTACAATTTCTCTGAAAGGTCAACGATTTTTTTATTGCGCTTTACACCGATTATGGGAAACGTATTTACAAATATTTCCTAAAAGTGACAGAACATTATATCGCCAGGATTTATCTTAATGCATTGTTTTGTGTTGTAACGTTTGGTAACGTTTGTGACATTTTGATGTAACTTTTTGGTAACGTTTGTGACATTTTTGAAACAAAACATGTGCTCATTCATGCACGGATATACAAACTTTACAATTTCTGATTGAAAAATACCTCTCACGTACCAAGTAACAAATGTATGACTGAAAAACATGTTTATGTGGTCGAATAAAAAAGCTGATTTTTTGCTTGAAATCAAAAAAGGTTCATTTCCACTGGAATGAGCCAATTGATATTAAAATAAAGCTTCTGCCCTTCATTATGCTTTTTATTTCATCCAATTTGGACATTCCTGTTCGGAGATATTAACACACTGAAAATGAAGCACAAATTTCAATCTGGTCCGATTTGTGAATATCAAATAAAGTCTGTTAATCAAGCACCTCTAAACTGATTTAATTTATTTTACAATTTGTGTAGCTTTAAAGGGATTGTCATTAATTACTTTCATTGAAATCAAATAGGTGATCAATTTGAAGAAAGAATTATTGTCAATAATGAAATGTACTCTTTTAGTTGTGGTACTTCAGTTAGCATCAGTTCTAAAACAAACAAAAAATCAACATGTTCAAGAGCTTTCGTATTTTGACCCCTTAATGAGAATCTAAAATGAATAAATAAAAATGCATGACTCGAGGCAGTACTGAGTTGAAATTGTACCCTTTGAGAAAAATAACGCTTCGTATCAAATAAACTTGAAAATTAAGGGTCAAATAAACACTGTGTCACATTATGCACTCTCAGAACAAAAGGTTCAACTTGGAACCTTTTTGTCCTCTATATCATATGGAACCATGAAGAATTTAGGGGTTCTTAAAAGTTGAAGATCCTAAAAAGGTTCATTACAGAACCTAAAAAGGTGCTAAGCGGCTATTTTAGAACTCATTTAGGTTCCTTAAAGACCCATATAGGGTTCCATATAGAGGACAAGTTTAGAACCCCTTTAGCACCATTTTTTCTCAGAGTGTGTGATACATTCAGAAGCATAATTTAATATTCCAGTTTCGGTGAAACTTTGAACATGATTTAATTGGATATTTTCAACTGGCTTTTAGTATAGCTGCTATACTAAAAGCCAGTTGAAAATATCACTAAACACAAATGCAACTAAGTGATATTTTTTTCATCAGCAGATGAAGCTACTAAAACTGAATATTAAAGGAAGATCTAGGACCTACTTGGGTTATCCTTGGCTATCAGCCTAAAGAACTCTTTCTTTCTTTACTCTGCTTTTAAGGTGTGTGGTCCATGATAGATCTGACTGAAATTTGGTGGTAAAAATCGACATGAATAACATCTTATCAATGTAGAACCAATTTTAAAAATAAAAATTGGGGGTCACTCGTTTTTGCAGGCGAGTCAGTTTAAAAATAGCATTTTTTGAGCTTTTTGGGAAAAATTAGTATAGGGGTCTTATTGAAATGTGGCAAAAGTGACATTATTTAGTGTTGACTCAAAAGCTTTCCACTGAAATTGTGTGTCAATTTTATCACAACATTGGCACAGAAGTATGTTCTTTCAATGAAAACAACGACCTAATTTTCACAAAAAAGTGAGAAAATGTGACATTTTTTGCTTCAAAGCACTATTCTTTGTATTCTGCGCATGCATATTGCTGCACTTGCCAAATCAAAACAAGTGCGTACCAGTACGCGTGGACTAGACACCTTAAGGGGTTTTCTCTGAGATGCAGTTGCTTACGACTGCGGGATAACGATTTTTTTCATAAAAAGTAAAAAATCAAAAAAATGTTTGCATCCATTTTGCGTGCGCAAATTCAATGCACACTGAACGCATGCTTTACTAACGCGTTTGGTTAATCACGCACCGCAAAGCTGTGTAATATATACGCGGACAATTATGCAGACGCAGATGTGCCTTCAAAGTAATCAAATTTTATCTAAAAATTGCCAGTTTTGGTCGTTTTTCTCGAAAACTAACACGGTGACCATATTTTTTTATTTCAGTATTTTGAAGAGCGCAAAAAGTGCTTCAACATATGTAAAAATAAAAAAAATAAATGGAGGATTTACTATTTTAAAAACACATAATGATCGACATTTTGGAGTTTTCCCTATACTTTGTATGGTTAATCGGGTGATTTTTTGGGAAAATATGTACTTTTTGAAATGTCTGTATCTCAAAAACGAGCACGGTGACCTATTTTTTTTATTTTAGATTCGTTATCAGCACAAATAAATCTACCAAATACAAAATTTTCAAGAAAATAAATGGAGTATTTCTATCTTAGAGAAAACCCCTTAATTTATTACAGCCTGATTTTAATATTGATTATGACATTGAGATCATGAAATTGGACCAGCTCAGTAATTAAGAGCTTCATAGAATTTGTCATAAATTAAAAGATCCAAAATTTCTCAAAATAAAAAGCTGTTTGAAGATGAGGTTATGTAAAATAAATTTGGATAATTCTTTTTATTACCTGACGCCCAAGGCAGTGAATCCGGTGTAATGAGACCGAGTGTCTCCCATAACCAGGAGTCTGGGTCTAATTGAACTACACGGAATAAGTCGCAATCAATAATTTATTGATCGCACATGTACAAGTACGTTCTACACAATTGGAAAGTAGCTAGGACACTCAGTCACACGGACGCTGTATTTCATTACACCGGCATCCTTAAATTAATGGCCGAGGATATTGACACGATGATCGTGTCAGTAGTCTCGCCCGAAACGACACGATGATCGGGTAAAGTGAATGGCTATGGAACCGATGCTCACTGTACTAGTTTTTTTCTTGTACTGATGCTCAAGGGGCTGTGGCAACAAAAATAGTGGAAGAATGAAGGTGACTTGCATTGGTAATATTACAACTTTGCTCCCAATTATTTTCTTCCTCTTGTTTGTTTTACTCCTTCCTTTTGGTCTGCCACGGACCACAGGACAAAAACGCAACATCAAGTTGATAACATCAGAAACTCTCCCGGTTGTAATATTACCAATCAATGCAAGTCACCTTCCTCCTTACACTATTCTTGATGCCATATGAGCATTAGTGAGCATCGGCTCCCTAGGCATTCACTTTTTCACACCCGATCATCGTGTCTATAGCCATTTTGAGCGAGGTTATTGACGCAATCATCCTAAATTAATATGGCAAAATAGGTAAACCCCAAATAAATTCCAGCAGCTCTTTTTTGGCTCTATTGATTAATGTCTGCTAATTGAAACCATTGGGCTAGAAACCCCTAGGGAACCTTTTCTGAACTTTTTGTTTGGTTCTAAACCGAACCTAACCCCTAAATGGTTTCCGTAGCTTCAAAAACTTTTTTAAAGACTAGTGCAACCTCAAAGGTTCATGGAAAACAGTCAAACATGTTTTAGGCAAGAATAAATTATGTGTAAATACTTTGTCTTCTCTTCCCTACTTTTTTGCAGGTTATGTGAAGACAGAGATTATAAAGAGCCCTAGAAAGAACCACAACTTTTAAAAACCTTTAAGAGGGTATTTGATCACCAAGGGAAAAGGGGTTCTTAATTCAGGGTTCCCAGCCCATCAGGGATAATTATTGTACTTTTTTCATTCAGAAAAAAATCAGGGAATTTGATGAAAAATGCCCCAAATCAGGGAATTTTGAATGGCCCAAAAATCGAAGTAGTCTCATTTTCCCCAGCATGAGGTGTTTGTACTTCTAGCCTCATGCTAAGTCGTAGGATTTGAAATAACGGGGTTTTTTTAAGTGTTTATCATGGAATTTTGAGACTTCATCAGGGAAAATTCAGGGAATTTTGTTTAATTTATTTGACATTCCTTGACACATAAGTGGCATACCTCTCAGTAATAATCACGTATGCGGGCCGTTTAAAAAGTTTTGCAAATTATCTCATGGTGGAGAAGTGTATTTAACCAAGGGAATAATCATTTTCAGATACATTCCTAAATCTTCTAGATCACAGGGGTGTGAGAGTTCAGATTTTAATCTGATTTCAGATATTTTCTTGCCTTCAAAAGAGTCATAATCACCTTTTTTGTTATTTTCAGCCTGTTTTTGGCATTTTGTCACTATTTTCAGATTTTTTATCAGCTGACTCTCACAGCCCTGAGATCATATCACGAGAGTCTACACGGATTACAGTGCTTCAAAAGTTATGAAATTGTTATCATGTTTAGTATCATGGTTATAGGAAAAGGTATACGGTCTACTTTAATTCCATCAAGAGTAAAAAAGTTTACCCTCTGAACTAACTCTAAATTTCGGGTGTGCCCCAGATTACATGCACTTGATCTATTATGGGGCCAAAAATTTGACTTGAGCTACAAACTATTATGGGGTAGACCTTCAAATGGCATAAACCGTTTTTGTACTCTAACTTTCAAACTAATTGCATAAACTGTATAAAAGTATACATTTTCAGAAGCGAATTTTTACCCTGAACATGATGATGATATCAGTTTTTGACCAAAAATGTCGTATTTTTTGCCCCAAAATTTCTGGAAAGCCTAACTAAAATTTGCCTTCATGAAATTTTAAACTTCTTTGCTTTTTGGAATTTAGAAACAAATGTCTAGGAACGGTTTTCTCAAATGTTTGATTTTTATCTGATTTTTTGAAAAAATGCCCCAAATAGGCCAAAAATTGTCATTTTGGTGGCAGCGGTGGGATGCACCAAATGTGATTCCCCCGGGTGATTCCATTCGCTTAATTATTATAGGTATGGAAGAAGACGAAGTGCAAAACATTTTGAACGTCCTCCTCTGCAATAAAATTGCTCTTTCCTAATTGCCTTATCAGCTCAGCTAACCTTTATATCGAATGCTTCAGGCTCATAATACTTTCAAAAACACCTCTGACATGTCTGTTTAAACAAATTAAGTTACCATTTATTTGTAATCTTGTTCATAAAACACATTGGTAGCACCTACTAATTGTTTAATTGCCCAAATTTTATTGTGAATGTAAGCAAGATAAGGTGTCTGTTCTTACACGTCTTTGTTTGCATATCTGTAAATGACAGCTAGGTATACATTTTTGGTATAGGGCCTACATATCACATTGTCCTTCATGTGTGTACTCCAGTATTTCGTCAGTGGCGTGACAGGGAATGTTTAAGGGCAAAGTCACTTTTCCCGATTTTCCCCGTGGTGTCATGTGGTATAATTTCTCGGTTTTGCAAAGTGAAATACACATTTCGTATCCTTGTTTCCTTGGGCAAGAAACTTTACTCTACTTGCTCCGTGGTCGTACAGTCACGTAAAGCCGCGGGTCCCCTGTGCGAATTGCTCCTTCATGGGGCGCTGCATACAGTGTATACCTGGTGAGTCTATCGTCACAAAGTGTTGAGATAATGAGTTCATGGAACTCAGTAAGTTGGCATCTCGATTGGCCCTTACACGCTTCCGTATTTTATCCAAAGAAAGAGCACTGATCAGTGATATTAAAACTAACAAACAATCAAGCAAACAAAATCAAACAGACGATCTTTGAAGCTTTTGTGATTTGTTTAATAATTTTCCTTCTTAGATTTATTTTCATTTCAAGGTCAAATTTTATTATAACAGCGATGTCTGTTGATCTGAGTTTCTGGATTGAGAAGAGGAACAGCATTGAATGATCAGAGGCTTCAAACCTTCAGAAACCTTTCATAAGAATTTGAAACCTGTATGGAGATATGAAACATTTATAGCGTTGAATGATCAGGTTTCAAACCTTCAGAAACGTTTCAAATTTTCGATTTGAAACTTTCATAAGAATTTGAAACCTGTATGGAGATATGAAACATTTATAGCTATTTACGAAACCTTGAAATCTTCATGAAATATGACAATTTTGAACAATTAAAATATTTTGAGATTTTTCCAGTATTTGATATCTTCAGCAATGTTGTTTAGGGGAAAGTGGGGTATGCCGGGGAGGAGGAAATCCCGGACAAGGTGATTGTCGCAAACATAGAATGGTGGTGCTGATATCATACCCTGCGGTATTAGACCTCACCCTGTTCGTAAAGAATACCACTGTACGCGCTTCCTTGCGAAAATTGGCAGACAATTGAAACTGATAGTTTTGACTTTTTATCTAACCCATTTTTCTGAAATGGGATAAATGTTGACAGGTTTAGAATTTTTAGGTCCTGCACACTTCACATACTAATTTTAGGCCTATCAAGGAATTCGGAAGAAACAGATGATTAAGTTTTTGCAAACATCATAAACGTCACCATATCAGTATACTGTTTCTCACCTTTAAGTTGGGCTGTGGTTTGGCACGTGTTTTACTAATCTTAAGGGGTCTTGCATGGTGTCATTCAACGGCAAAATGATCTGATTGTAAAGGGAGCTATATAGGCCTATAATAGACATTGGTCCCATTTGCATCTCACAATATGTTATATAGGCTACAATTTACTGTTCTTTTTAAATGATCTTTTCGTACTCGTAATGTATGTGGTTTCCATAGGGGTTTTCTCTGAAAAAAAAATCAAATTTCAAAAACAAAGATTTCAAAATAAAAAATAAAATAAAATTCAGGGTGAAAAATTATTGAGGTCCTGTAACGTATAATTATTTCAAAGCATCTATAGCTGTTAAATATGGCAGATGACTTGTAGCTGAGATGCTAGCTTTAATAAATGATGACGATCTTGGAAGTGGATTCCTTGTTAAGGGAGGTTTTTTACTATCTTCCATTAGGCCAAAACAAAAATATTGTTTGTTTGTCCATAACGGCCTCTCAAATGGTCGGGTCGGTAGGTCGACTTTTTTTCTTTTTTTTTTAAATAAATGTACATGAAAGTCACCTTAAAGAATTGAAGAAATGAACAAGAACTAAACTTAACTTAAGAGAACAATATACTGCTGATTCATATTTTTATGATTTGAAGACTTTCTTGATGAATTTTTATATCTTTTTGCATGAAAAATCCTCAAATAAGAGTTAGAAAATAAAAAAAAAAACTTTATAAAGCACACGGTCGGGCCAAATTTTGACGGTCGGTCGGTCGGGCGAGGACAAACAAACATTTTTTTTTTGCCTTA
>JXSR01S006519.1:36979-53099 GCA_000969725.1 Ophiothrix spiculata
AAATGGGTAAAGAAGGCACTGGAATTCCCAATTTTCTGTCTTAAGATGGAACATACCCCTAAAGAAGGCATGAAAATATCAAACCTGGAATTCCCAATTTTTCCAGAAAAAAATATGGATGCCTTCTTTAGGGGGTGTACAGTTAATTTCTGGAATAGCCAAATAACCAAAGAATTCTTTGTTTTTAAACAACTTTAAAGGTCATCAAGTTTGTACTATTCTAAGGGAATTAATACCCGAATTTAATAATACAATTAAAAACATGTTGGCATTTTTGAAAAATAATTGTATCAAGATAAGATATTCATGGATTAGTACAAAGTACAAAGCTGCTTTTATAAATATTATGATTAATTCAACTTCGTGCAAAACCAAAGTCCATGGCATTTCTGAATTACATTTGTTACAGATAAACTTTTATGAAAACCATTTGACATTTTAAAAAACAAGAGAGGGCATAAATTCGCAGGAGTGAACTTTTTCAGTGCACATCAGTTTTTAAACTGATTGCATAGTCATGGTATTTCTGAAAAAAATGGTTAGAGATGAACTTTTATGAACGCTTCTTGAAACTTACAAAACGAAATATTGCGCACAAATTGATCAGTAATGTAGCAGACATTTGGGAAAAATGAACGTTTTACGACTAAAACATATATCTCCTGGCTGCATGATAAACATGATAAATAAAGTGTGTTGTCATGGTCGAACGTGACTTATTTTTTACAGCATCGTGTGAAACAACTTAAGAGTGGTACATCTTCAGCCCCCATCAGTTTTTAAAGTGATTGCATAGTTTCCGTTCGTAAATTACAACGTGCCTGACCTAAAAACGATAAGAAAACACCACTGAATCGTTTTTTAACTCTTGCCTGTCACATTGACCGACTTAGAATGCTGAAATGCATTTTCGCAACAGTTTCATATCAAATAATTTGCTTGGAACAGTGTACTTGAATAAAATAGATACTTTTCATAAAATTGTGTGATTAATATATGGGTGTCAATTTCATGTCGCCCACCATACAAGTTATTCAATCTCTGTCAACATATTGCCAACAATGTTTACAACTAAACAACTTTAGTTTTTTCAGTGTCTACAAAATTGTATGTCTGCCAATCCAGTTATTGTACAGTTTTCGTACGTAAATTATAATGTGTCCGACCTAAAAAACGAAAACAAAACACCGCTGAATAATCAACGCTTATCTTGAGAATGTGAATGTGTTGTGCCACTATTGCAAGATTTTAAAACACCTGTGGAAAATCAGTTTTAACGCTGCCCATAAATGGCTGTGTTAGTATTCTAAATAAAGTTTTTTATGACGACCACTTGTATAGCATACTGTAATGATATAAACGCATACATTCATGTTTTTTTGATTTTTCAAAACATATTAATGTAACAACTCATTTGATATAAATACTTAAGAATAACAGGGGCGTCGGAACCGTGTGGGCCATGTGGGCTTTGGCCGCACCACTTTTTAGCCAGAAAAAATAAAATGTATTAATTTGAATTAATTTAATGTGTTTTTATGGTCCTAGCATCATTAACCATAAAATAGTACTGTATATTCGTTTTTAGTGACTACTTTCTTCTGCGGCTTAGTCGTGTACTTGTTTTTGATAACTAATGGGTAACAGGTCGCACCATTTTTACCAGTGGCCGCACCACTTTTTTTCCCCTTCCGACGCCCCTGAAGAATAACGTGTGTGCACGCTAATTATGGACCACAACTGAAATGCTTAATTCTTGACATTTTACAGACCAACAGGTAGTTTCTACGGATACGAGCTGTGACATTTGATTTGTAAAGTGTTGGTTAAAGATATACACAAAGTAATTTTTAATGAACGTGTGTATTATTTGAAACCGAAATGGGTATTTTGCATACTACGTGGGATGTCAAACGGGAAATATGATTTGATGACTTATAGGCTCCAATATAATAACCCTTTCCCCTATTCAGACAAAAATCTTTTGTATATTGTTACCATTGTCTATCCTACCTATTAGTTGGCATTGTGACGCGCCAAACTGATCATCATGTTATTGTTTTCCTAAAATAAAAGTCAAAAGTGCTTGAGTTAATCATTTCTACTGGTTAAAACATGTTGCGTTAACTGTCTTGTAGTACCGCCACATCCATTATTTTCAAGTAGGAGCAACAGAACAATATTGATCTTATGTCCCAAGGACAAATTAGGAGGTAATCATAACATCTTTTACTTATGTGCTTAAACAAGACACTTAGAAGATGAACTTTGAGAACCACAGACCTATAAAGTGAAACGCTATAAAGTAACCATCGCAATGCTAATATCCAATATGTGTACCGCCGCGGCAAAAGGGTCCAGTTGTCGGCTCGTACATGTTGCTCCTTGTAGCATAACTAATGTATGGTATTTGTATACATCAGATATGCTACAATGAGCAACATGTAGGAGTCGACAACTGGACCCTTTTGCCGCGGCGGTACACATATGTTATCAAATTTTACACAGTAGTTGTTCTTTCCATTATTAAGCATTGTTCAAAAAGCATGAGGCCAAATTTAGATGTTATTTTTATGTATTCGTGTATAATATAGGCCTGTTGTTTATAAAGTTCACTCGGTACGTGCTTTGTATAAACACATAAGTTAAAGATGCTATGATTTGCTCCTAATTTAATTAGTCTTTGGGACACAAGACCAATATTATTCTGTTATTCCTATTTTAAATAATGGATTTGAAGATGTGGAGTGACGTAGTATGATTTCGTCAACCCCCAGCACCATGATTAGCTCAAGCACCTTTGAAAATTTGTATGTCAATCAAACAGTGGTCATTTTGATAAGATTGGTACGTCACAATGTCGGCTAAAAGATAGGATAGACAATGCCATATATTATACAAAAAGATTTTTTTTCATTGGATGAAAGAGTCAATTAAACACAAATCATCAAAGAACAATCGAAAAAGGTATACTTTAGGTTCATCAAAAACTTCACCCATAACCCGACCCTAACTCACTTAATATGACCCGATCCTAACTCACTAACCATGACCCGACCTAACTCTAACCCTAAACAAACCCAAAAAACCTATATAGATACACTTCGTCATTTTTGTAGTCATTAAGATTCAGAATGTTATCATTAGTGTACATTTTGATTCACGTTATACAGAATGTATAAAACGGAGACCTTTTTTACCCCATTGCACATTTGGGTAGTATATGTTTGATATTGATTTCTACGAGGTAGTTCTATTCATGGTAAGCTGATCTCTTCTTAAAATGATGGTTTTGTTTCACACAATGGTGAAATTATACGTGGAAAATTCATTCAGCATGACAATTTACACCATTCTTGAAAATTAATCGTCACGAGAAAAAATCTGAATGAAAATGTCTACAAACTACAAAAATGACGAAGTCTATCGACCCCTTTACCCAATTCTAACCCTAACTCTAAGCCCCAATCATAAAATTTTGGATGGGGTCTAAAGTATACTTGGTCCGAACAATCAATGACCGTTCATTCTCCTCATGATTCCATCCTGTGTGACATCGTAGATGAGATGCAGAATATATGTGACCTTCCAGCCCGTATGAGCAGAAACTTCATTTTGCGCTACAAGTGAAAATACATGTCAAGGTCATAATTTGCCGAAATTGATTTTTTGACAGATTCACAATCCTAGTGCTTACTACAAAATACCAGCAAAGTTTCATTTCAAGAACATGATAGGAAATGTGAAATAAATTAGCATATTCTTAAGACGATCAACAGAAAATATAGGGTTTACTGATCTTTGAACGCGTTTATCTCAGTTATACGTTTTACTCCCTGACAACCTTTGACAGACCATAACTTGACTTCTGGAAATCGTGTGAAGTTGAATAACCCTAACAGAGCCAGATCTCACTAAATCTCACTTTAGAAAATCATGAAATGAAAGTCCCGATACGTCATAGACGGGGGTTATATGCAGGGACCAAATCGCTGGCCGGGCAGCGTCTCCGCGGTGGCTTGCTACGGGTATGACTCGCTTGGGAAACGGGAGGTCACTGGTTCGAATCCTGGTGAAAACACGCATTTTTCAGCACCCTTCCCTTTTCGAGGAGATTAGTTAGAAAAAATTAGAAAAGTTACATGATCAGTTAGGGTTAAGGTGTCATTTTAATTCTTAAAGCATGGTCTTTGTAAATAATTAAAAAAGTGAAAATGACAAGTGCTGGCATTTACTGCTGTTTTGGGCTGGACGGTCACATATACGGTTCAGGTAATGCGCATGTACAAACAATAGATCATTATGCATGTGTCTCTAACCCATACATTGACGAATCAAATGCCATCAGTTTTTAAAGTAATTGCATAGTTTCCGTTCCGTTCATAACTTCCAACCTTTAAAGCTACTTGTTGGTCTGGAAAGTTTCAAGATTGTAGGATTTTCGTTGTGATATCATTTACCATGCAGGCTGCAAATTTTTCTTTTAATTTTCTTTAAAGTATTTCTATGACATTAGTTGTACACGAACATAAAGTTTATTATTTTTTTAATTTTATCAACAAATGCGTTTGCATAATGGATCATGCGATTTTTGCAGCCAGAAAAAAATTACATAATATTATAGAATTATTTTTAAGTAATTCTATAATGTTATATAATTTTTAAAAAGATATTAATATAACTTATGGGCTACATCAGAATTGAATTAACACAGATGTTTAAAAACACCTAAAAGATTGCTATTAATGTCTGGACATATTTCTGTCATTACAAAAAATACTTGCCATAACACTAGTGACAATTTTTTTACCAAAACTTAAATTATATATACATCAGTTGTATTGTACTATACCTACAGTGAAAATACCTTTTAGTACTTCCAAGTTTCAGGTGTGTTACTCAAGGTTCCTATCTACTTTAAAGTATTATGCGTTACTACTCACAATAATATAGTCACGTCTTGCATGAACAGCAAGTATACATGTCCTACTTGTCGTTCAATTTGGGACAGATTTAGAAGACATTTGTTTATATTAATGTGACCCGTCATATCTAAAGGTACCTACCGTACCTTAAGGGTCCCAAAATGAAAATAGATATTTTGGTCTCGTCTGAAAGATTATATTTTAAGCTTTAAAATGACACCTTGCTTTTGGTTATTGGATGTTTGATTGCAAAGTTACATCCAAATAGGGAAAAGGCATCGGGCTGATTCAGAAAACTATTGTTCTGAGAAAATCGAGTTTGAAGTTTCTGTACTGGTAAAACTTGAATGGAGAAAGCGTTTTATCTAGGTTTTTAAAACATTCGTCTTATGTTTTGGATATTGAAACCTGATTAATATGATAGAATACACTTCAAATGTAACGTTTCTGATTAAATTAGTAATTCGACCTTGGACGTGATTTTTGACTATGTTCAGCTTCAATGGCTCGTATCTCGTAATTTACTATTCCGACCCTAAGGTACGTACCTTTCGATATGACGGGTCAAATTTAGTGTTTCTGCACATAATGTTGCTTTCTAATTCTAACTGTAGTCTCAGATGATATACAAAAAAGACATTTCTGAGAAGTATGCAAATTCATAATCAACACAACAATTTTTGTTTTCTTCTTTTCTTCTTATTTTTAATTTGGTTCGTCACAAATATGGTGACGTAATTACTATTCATTGATATTATTGTATAATACTACCATTTTTGACGATGGGAATATTAACTTCATAGTTCCCACAGTGAACTACAAGCACTGATATTATGGTTTCTTTAAATAATATCTTAAATAAACCTTAGCAGATCTTAATCTGCTAGATTATCGATCAGTTTATGTAAGTTTTAAACAGTGTTTATGGAAGTTTATTTGTAACGATTTATTTCAGAAATACCATTGCTTTTTGATTTAGATTAAGTAACATTGTGCAACCTATAAATATGTACTAAATGAATACATTAGAACATAAACCAGAAAACTGACCTCCGATATGTTCTATATACATTTATTACACATACAAAATACAGTAATATGACGGACATTATGAACATTTCCCTAAGGTTTCAATATAAAGTAATATACTTGAAGCAAAGTAAAATTTGAATAACCGATCCCACGGGCGTCCACAAAGTGCGATGCATATCTGCAATTGACTGGATTCTATATTTTTACCGATTTGTCTTCAAAGTTTCTTAATTGCGTTATATCTAGTATCAATTAGTGACTACATTTGTTGTTTTTTCATCACAATAGGGAAACTTACAGAAATTGATGTCCAATAATAGTTCAACATGCGCATGAATATTATTTTGTGTGAAAAACAATTAAATATTACTTCATTATATATCAGGCAAAATTAAAAAAAAAAGAGAGAGAGAAAGAGAAAAGAAGAAGAAGAAGAAGAAGAAGAAGAAAGGAAGAGGCGGGGGAAGAGGGGAAAAGGGATTATAATTATGGAGGTGGAAAATACAAGGAAAAAAGAAAGCAAGAGAAAAACAAAAAGAAAAGAGGAAAAGGAGGGCGCATAAAGGAAATAAATAGATAAAAAGACAGAAGAAAGATGAAGAGGAAGAGCGCAAAAAAGGGGGAAAAAGAAAGACGAAAGAAGTGAGAGAAAAGAAAGGAGGGACGCAAAAAAGGAAAGAAAAAGAACAAGGGAAAGAAGGAGGTGCGCCAAAAGGAAAGAAAAAGACAGAAGAAAGGAGGGTGCGCAAAAATGGAAAGAAAAAGAAGGGAAAGAGAAAAGAAAGGGGCAGTAGCACAAAAAGAAAAGAAAAAAGAGAGAGAGGAAAGAGAAAAGAATGAAAGGGGCGCAAAAAGGAAAGAAAAAGAAAGAGGGAAAGAAGGGGCGCAAAAAAGAAAGAAATAAATGAAAAGACAGAAAGAGAGAAGTTGGACAAAAAGAAGGCGCGAAAAAGGAAAGGATAAAAAGAGCGAGACAAGACAGAAGTTAGGGAAAAAAGATGAGACGAAGTGAAAGAAAAGTTTAAAACAAAAGAGAGAAAGAGAGAGAGAGAGAGATAGAAAAAACAAGGAACGAAAAAAATACCCGAGGAGAGGGACACCAACCAGTTTCATATGCAAGATGATGCCCCGAGAGAAAAACTTCAGGGGCACCGAATTTAATGCGAAAATAAGAGAAAATCCTTCCTTCACATATTTAATTTTTGGCAAACTTCAGGGGCGCCAACTTGACAGGGGAAAAGGTAGATCAACCTGATCAGAGTGACATAAACTACAATCATTGTCAAAATTAGTTGAAGCAACATTCGAAAATTGCCGCATTAAAATGCCGAAATTTTGTAAATTTCCAAGCACTGAAATTGTCCTTTTTTGGTCAATATCTGGATAAAAGTACCATATTTTGTTTATTTATTAATTAACTGCCAGGAGAACAAATTGTAATATTTTAAAATGTCGTTTTATTAGTACACACAGTGCATATAACATTCGAAATTTAAAAAATGTTGCTCATGATTAGGTGTTATATATCTCATCATAACCAACATTTCAATACACCAACTTCAGAAAGTTGCTTAGGAGATATCCAATATTTTTCAGCTGACGTATCACGCATTATTGTTATTGTAGTTTGCTAATCGTTTTGTTTTGTCTGACTTCATTTTATAATTTGTGAAATACAACTTCCATACTGTGAGGAACTTTAAAAATGTATTATCCTTGATACCCCCATTGACTTAGATTCGTCCTCCCGTTTCACGCTTAGACAAATTACTATATAGGCATGTGGTTCTTAAAAGTTCATTTCTAAGTGTTTAGATTGAGCACATAAGTAAAAGATGTTATGATTCGCTCCTAATTTGTCTTTGGGACATTAGATCAATATTATTCTGTTGCTCCTACTTGAAGATAATGGATTTGGAGATGCTACAAGGCAGTTGACGTAACATGATTTAGCCTGGAAACATGATTAGCTCAAGCATTTTCAACCGTTATCTTAGTGAAACAATGACCATTATGATCATGTTATGATTATGTTATACATGTATTATACAAATATTTTTCCCAAACGTAGAAAGGGGTCAATTATTATAAAGTAACAAAGAGAAATTATATATTTACACGGTTGCTCATAAAATTGGAATAAAAATATTTTAACCACCTCTTTATGTACAGGTCAATTTATGCGGAAAATATCTAGAAACTTATGTTGCTTTTGGTCAGATTTGACAGGTAATCTTGTTGGATGTGAAATGGAACTCCGTAAGTGATACATTTTATCATGTACTGGTGAGGGGGAAACGACACAAATGGGTCAAAAACGTGATTTTTGGTCAAATTTGATTTGACCCCGACTTGTTCAAGGTCACTTCTCTACTCAAGTGGGGTGGTCATATGGAATGTTAATCTGTAATAGAGTGATAATCAGGTGACTGAATATCTTGCTCACGCTTGACTGGACCAAGAGAATGCTTGGAAGCAAAGCACAAAATGATCCTTCAACGCCCCTCAATTTACAAAAAGAGGGTTTGGTGAACGCGGAATGATTCCCGGCGGTATATGACATCTTAAAAGATTTGGAAGATGTTATATACCGCCAGGGACCATTCCACGTTCACCACAACCACATTTTTGTATTTTTTTGTATTTTGTTGTGTAATGCGATGGTATCGGATTATTTGTTGTAAAGTAATCATTAATTTTAACGAATTATGCGAACATTCTATACTTTGCATAGTTACTATATACTTACGACGTCCAAACAAACAGTCCAGACCATTACAAAAGATTATGGTAAGTTTCAAAATAAAATGGTTACAGGTTAACCTCCATGAACACTATTCCAAACTTATATACAAAGCGAGCGAAGGCATACATTGACAGTTTACCATTAACAGTCTACCATTTAAAACTTACACACCGAGTAATTGCATAAATGTATGTACGTTTATTGACTGAAACGTATTTTCCTCCGCAAATGATAAAAAGGTGTTGTCTTGGTTGATCGTCATTTGTTTTAGCATCATGTAAAACAATGTAAGAGCTGTACTCCTTTAGTGCCCATCGCCTTTTTTAAAGTGAGTTAGAGTATACTGCATAGTTTCAGTTTGTAAATTATAACGTGCCTGACCTAAAATGACATGAAAATACTACCGTGTCTTACATTGACCGACTTAGAATGAATGGAATAATGTGTACCGTCGCGGCAAAAGGGACCAGTTGTCGGCAACTTCCATTTTGCGCTAGAGGCCGGTAAAGTTGAACTATACCAAAATATGATGGGAAGGTCAATTTTGAGTTTTTTGTGGAAATGAAATCTTTGAACCCTTTTGTATCCAAAATGTAAAGATGGTTAATCAAATATAACGACTAACTTGTAAAAAAGTGTGATTTTTATCGCTATGTCGAATCGTTTTCATCATGAAAATGTGAAAATTTGTGTTTTGACAAACGGTTATGAGTACGATTATGGTAATTAATTATGCAATAATGAAACATGGTATTGAGTCCAAAAATTGTTATTAAATTACGCAAGGTATCGTCTTCCATTGAGCAAAATTTCAAGGCGATAAACAAATGGGAACATGGTGGTTGCTATGGAGATTTGCTCATACTCTATTCAGACTGCACACAAAATCGAATGGAAAAACAGGCCTACCTTTAACAGCCTTTTTCTCACCAACTAGTTTTAACAAACGGTTATGAGTACGATTTTATAATTTGCCAAAACTTGTCACCCAAAGCTCCGATTTGCATGATTTTGGTATCATTGAAAAGGGAATTAAATGAGCTTTACCACCATATAAAAATCTCCATATTTTGGTTTTGACCCAACTGGACCCTTTTGCCGCGACGGTACACATATGGTCTTTGCAGCGTTTTAAAAGTGCTCACCAATGTTAATGATTACAAAATACTCAAAAAGTGTGATAAGTATCTGCCATAATCACTTTTCATGCTATCCATAACAGTTTTTCCCCAGGGGGGTTCTTACTGACAAATGGTATACGGGGATGCTCAAAGGTTTCGGGGTGCATTTTCATAATTTTGGTATATTGATGGTTGGGTTTTCGTCACAGACCCAATGCGCCCAATTTGCAAAATTGGGTGTATTTCGGAAAATTTTGTCAAAAAAGCACCCAATTTGCCCTAAATTGGGTACTTTTTCTAAAAAAAAATTGTATAGAGATGGGTCACAAAATCATGCTTTTTGAGGTATAGAGATGGTCGAAATTCTGAAGTCTACTTTGAGGATCCCCGTACAATTTTTTTAAGAACCCCCCGGGAGTTTTTCATTACCTATGTCAACATATTGCCACCCACTGCAAAACAAAATTGCTGTAAATTCCCCGCCATGTGAAGTTGTCATTGAAGTGGAAGTGCCTTTCAAACTCAAAGGTCATTAACACAATCATGAATGATGCAAAACCATGTGACATTGCAAACTCGTTTTGAAGGACATGAATCTCCAGAAATATTGAATATATTTCATGAAAATATCTCTCTATAATTGTTTCATTCAGTATTGATGATCGCGTAGTGTTAGTGGAAAGCTGATATTTAGGTCACTTTTAAAAGTTGTAAGATCCGCATACTCCTGTCGTTTTCTAATATGGTTAGAAATATGAAATTAGTTTTCAAATATGATTACGTCAGTAAATTTTGAAGATCTTTTTTCTGAAATTTATCTCCTTTTAGAAACACAAAATATAAAAAATACGTCATCTATATATGCCCCTTATCAAGCAACAAGTAGGTTACCTTTAATGTAAGACGTGACTTTACACCAAAGTTGTAAGAAACAATGCATAATACTTTTTAGTATGACAAAATCCAACACGTCTCTCACTTGAAAGCACTTAATAGTAGTTTCTCTGTTTGTAGAACAGTGGTCGCTGATGGTATATACAATAAAGACGATAGAAACTATGTCATAACGAAGACTGTTTAAATGCTTTTCCACACTTTGACTAAAATGAAATAATTTGCCCTCATATTCGTCTAGCCTCAAATAGGTAACTTCTATGCCAAACCATCAAGGCAGTAATCCGGGCAGTAATGCTTTGAATGCGTCATTGAAGTCAATTGATGGGACATCTTATAAACCCCTAGTACATTTAAAACATTAGTATCCTCTTGATCCTTCGCACTCACATGATCTTTCTCTTTTGGCTTTCGAATGCAAAATACAATGTTCATTTATGTTACAATTATTAATACGCTAAGCCAAGTTGTAAGGACAATTTTAATTTTAAAGAACCATTTCTCTTGTTGTATTACCATACTATCTAAATGTAAAAAGAGTGAAAAAACGAGTTAATCCCAATTCACTCGAAAAGAGTATAAACCACTCAAAAACAGCTGCATGCGCTAGTCAATCCACTCGAAAAAGAGAGACATGACTGAACTTTCACTCCAAAAAGAGTGAAAAAAAGAGTGAAAGTGAACACCACTCGAAAATGTACTGTCCTCCATTTAACTCTTTAAAGATTGGACATTCACTCGCTCCTTTTTGAGTGAATATTTTGTAGAACGAGTAAACTGGTGAAATATTCTCTCAAAAAGGAGTGACGTTCACTTGACATTAATTTGTCTGTCATTTTGGGATGGTTATTATATACTTTGCGTATCCTCACAACGAACAAAACAAATCAGACGAAAAAATGCTGAGTCATGGTTTCGTTACTATTGAAAGAGACAACTCTCGATAGTGCCGTTACATAAATTGAGAAATGACAATTAGTGTCATGAGTAAGAGATCATAGATGTTTACGCAATGAATGATGGAAAGCATAATTATTGAGCATTTGGTACACAGTGCAATCTTGACCATGAGTCCGGGGTAACGTGAGTTTGTCCTTTTTAAGGACTATTCTTGTTAGTAGAGAAATGTTCGTTTTTCTCCAAGTTTCTGCTGGATTGTCGATCAGTTTATGTAAGTTTTAAAGAGTGTTTATGGAAGTTCATCTGTAACAATTTATTTCAGAAATACCCTAGCTTTTTGATTTAGACTTGACTGCAACCTATAAATATGTATAAAATGAATACGTTAGAACATAAACCAGAAAGCTGACCTCCGATATGTTCTATACATTTATTATACATACAGAATACAGTAATATGATGACATTATTACCATTTCCCTGAGGTTTCTTATCAAAGTAATGTACTTGAAGCAAAGTAAACTTTGAATAACCGATCCCACGGGCGTCCACAAAGTGCGATGTATATCTGCATGCGCCTCCATTGACTGGAATTTTTATTTTTACTGATTTGTCTTATACATGTATCTAGTATCAATTAGTGACTCCATTTGTTATTTTTCAACACAATAAGGAAACTTACAGAAAACTAAATCCAATTATATATAGTTCAACATGAATATCATTTTGTGTGAAAAAGAATTAAATATTACTTCATGATATTATATAGTTCATTTACTAATTAATCGTCAGGAACAAATTGTAAAATTTTAAAATGTCGTTCTATTAGTACACACATATTACATTCGAAATTTTAAAAAATGTTGTTTGTGATTAGGTGCAGGGGCGTTGAGCCAGAAAAACAGGAAAAAATAAATTTATTTTAGTTTGATGCATTTTATTATAGTCCTAGCATAAATTACCACCACGAAGTACTGTACAAAGAGCATTTTTAGTAACTGTTGTCATCTGGGGCTCAGTTGTTTCCTTATTTTTTATAACTAAGGAGCCGCAGGCCACACCACTTTTACCAGGAGCCGCACCACTTTTATTTTCTTCCGACGCCCCTGAAATTTATATATCTCATCATAACCAACACATCAATACACCAACTCCAGAAGATTTCTTATGAGATATCCAATATTTTTCAGCTGACGCATCACACATTATTGTAGTTTGCTAATCGTTTTGTTTTGTCCGACTTCATTTTATAATTTGTGAAATACAACTTACATACTGTGAGGAATTTAAAAAGATTATTATCCTTGATAACCCCATTGACTTAGATTCATCCTCCCGATTCACGCTTAGATAAATTACTGTATAGGCATGTGGTTCTTAAAAGTTAATTTCTAAGTGTTTAGATTGAGCACATAAGTAAAAGATGTTATGAATCGCTCCTAATTTGTCTTTGGGACATTAGATCAATATTATTCTGTTGCTCCTACTTGAAGATAATGGATTTGGAGATGCTACAAGGCAGTTGACATAACATGATTTAGCCTGGAAACATGATTAGCTCAAGCATTTTTAACCGTTATCTTAGTGAAACAATGACCATTATGATCATGTTATGATTATGTTATACAGTCGACGCTGCTTAATCGGGATCCTCTTAAGAGTGATTTTTGGTAAATTGACCGTTTCTTTATGTACAAAATTGACCTGTTAATTGGGACGTTCTTCCTGATAAACGGGATAGTGTCTGGTAAAATGAATTGATTTGATGCCAATTTTCCAAAAATATATATGATGATAAAGTTAATTTTATGCAAGAAAATTGCAAATACCAGAGGGAAATCTAAAACCACAATTCCAAATTCTGTTGAAAATCTCAGCAAAAATTCTCAATCTGTTCAAAAGGTCTCTAAAATTCTTTCACTGTGTCCACTTTTTGTCAGCTCATAAATTTATTGTATATTTCAGTGTGAAAACATCTCATTTATGACGATTTCTGTATTTTGCTTAATCGGGACAACTGGTTAATCGGGATATTTTTGCTACTTACGAGGAGTCCCAATTAAGCTACGTCAACTGTATTATACAATTTTTCCCAAACGTAGAAAGGGGTCAACTATTATAAAGTATCAAAGAGAAATTATTTACATTCAACTACTTTTGTCTCCTCATCGGTTCATCCTCTCATGGCACAGTACAGGGGTACTAAGTGTTCATTTACGGGTTTTTTTTTAAATAATATTTACGCATAATTGACCTTTATTATACATTTGATGACTTTGTTTTCTGGACTTTTTTTCCCTATAAGTGGCCTCCATCTCAAACGAGCCGCAAATGCAGCAATCTTCATTTTGAGCTACAGGTGAAAATACATGTCAGCGTCGTAATTTGCCGAAGTTGATTTTTGACAGAATTACAAGCCTTGAACTTACTTCAAAATAACAGCAAGGGTTTACTGATTTTTGAACGCGTTCATCTCGATTTTGTATTTTACTCCCTGACAACCTTTGACGGAACATATCGGAGATTTCGTAGGTCAGTATTCTGGTTTTATGATTTAAAGTAATCATTAGTTTTATTACGATGTCCAAACAAACAGTCCAGCTTGGTGGTACAAAAGGTTATGGTAGTTGCAAAAAAAAAATGTTTACAGGTTAACCTCCATGAACATTATTTTAAACTTACAAAGCGAGAGAAGGCATAAATTGACAGTTTACCATTAACAGTCTACCATTTAAAACTTACAGACCGAGCAATTGCATAAATGGATGTACGTATTTTCCCCGGTTGAGCCCGGTGCAGACTCCACTATCGAATATAATTTTTTGCTTAGAATATTCTATGCTGACGACAAAATGACGTAGGTCTTCGAATAAAGCACACAGTTTTATACGATGACCTACGTCATTTTGTCGTCAGCGTAGAATATTCTAAGCAAAATATTCTATACGATAGAGAAGTCTGCACCGGGCCTTAATGATAAAAATGGCGTTGTCTTGGTCGATCGTTATTTTTTTTAGCATCATGTAAAACAACGTAAGAGCTGTACTCCTTTAGTGCCAATCGCCCTTTTTAAAGTGAGTAAAAGTGAGTGCAAACTGCATAGTTTCAGTTTGTAAATAACAACGTGCCTGACCTAAAACGACAAGAAAACACTACTGAGTCGTTTAACTCTTGTCTTGCAATTTGACCGACTTAGAATGAATGGAATGTGGTCTTTGCAGCATTTTAAAAGTGCTCACCAATGTTAATGATTAAAAAAACTCAAAAAGTGTGATAAGTATCTGTCGTATCACTTTCATGTTATCCATAACAGTTTTTCTTTACCTATGTCAACATATTGCCGCCCACTGCAAAAATATTGAAATATTACCTGCAATTTCCCCGCCATGTGAAGTTGTCATTGATTTGCAAGTGGAAGTGCTTTTCAAACTCAAAGGTCATGAATAATGCAAAACTATGTGACCATTGCAAACTCGTTTTGAAGGATATGAATCTCCAGGAATATTTAATATATTTCATGAAAATATCTCTATAAAATTGCTTCATTGGGTATTGATGATCGCGTGGTGTCAGTGGAAAGCTGATATTTAGGTCACTTAAGTTGTAAGATCCATACTCCTGTCGTCTTCTAACATGGTTTGAAATATATATGAATATTAGTTTTCAAATATAATTACGTCGGTAAATTTTGAAGAACTATAGCTAGATCAAAATAAAAAATTATCTCCTTTTGTGCATCATCAGAGGCTTTATAGATAGAGCAAAATAAAAATGCAGAAACGGAAAAAAAAAATATATGTCATCTAAATCTGCCCCTTTTCAAACAACAAGTATGACATGTCTTAATGTAAGACGTGACTTTACACCAAAGTTGTACGAAACAATGCATAATACTTTTTAGTATGACAAAATCATTAAATAACACGCCTCTCACTTGAAGGCACTAAATAGTAGTTTCTGTGTTTGTATAACAGTGATCGCTGATGGAATAAAGACGATAGAAACTATGTCATAACGAAGACTGTTGGTGGCAAAGGCGTTTCTACACTTGGACCAGAATCGAATAATTTGCCCTCTCATATTCGTCTAGCCTTAAACAGGTCAGTTTAACGTATGCCAAACCATCAAGGTAGTAATGCTTTAAATGCGTCATTGAAGTCAATTGAGGACCCTAGAATTAAAAGGGGGTTAAGTAACAAACTCTTGAAAATTGAGTTGTGTCAATTTCCTGCTACAGATTTCTCATATCTACATTCTGTACAAGTTTTATAGTAATCTGATGATCAGAGCATGTGCAAGAGTCATTGCAAGATACAGCAATACCATTCAAAACAACACAAATGATATTATGTTTGTGCCATTTTCTCAGTTTGTACTCAATGTGACTTAACCCCCTTCTAGTTCTAGGGTCCTCAATTGATGGGACATCTTAGAAACCCCCAGTACATGAGTATCCTCTTGATCCTCTTGCACTTACGTGATCTTTCTCTATTGGTCGTCGAA
>JXSR01S006520.1:28897-42053 GCA_000969725.1 Ophiothrix spiculata
TGAGAGAGAGAGAGAGAGAGAGAGAGAGAGAGAGAAAGATAGAGCACTACCTTTTTTATTATAAATCTTTACCTGATATAATTTATGTTGGTAGCTGTTAAACCAAAACAGGTTTATAAAGAGATTAAAATCAAGATATATTTTAACAGGTCATCCTTGTAATATAGGCTTTCCAAAAACTGTTGTGGATTTAAAACGCATATATTTCATTCTGTATTTAAATACATCATGAGTCAAAATGAAGTTGACCAAGATTCATGACTGTATAACAAAAGAACTACTGATATTTGAAACAATTGTTATAAAGTACTAACTTTGTAAATATGCAGATGCTTCTGTTAATTAACCCTCGTCTAACAAATCCTTTTTTGTAATACGTCTAACAATAAGAGCACAGTAATTGTATGATGACTAACCCAAAATTTAATAGTTTGATACCATAGTATAGGTTAGGATCTCCGCTTTCCATTGACACCAAATTATGGAAATCGGTTAATAAATGATGTCAAAATGACGTAATAAAGCACGGTCGGCCTGAAAATGTTGATTTTTAGCCAAATACAATTTGGATGTTTTTGGCTAAAGGTCTGTCTGTGGACAGTCAGTTCTAAGTGTGAGAATAGTATTACTTTGTACAGTGGCTATTGAAAGATGACTTAAGGATCACATATAAAATTAAGTTCCTGGCTGTATTTCTTCTTGGTGACCTTTAAAACTTTTTGATACCCCCTCGTATGTATATTGTTTACTATATTCATTTGAAGCAATTGTAAATTAGTACTTTGTATTTTACACATCAAATTATGTATTGATATATTGTTCACCGCTGTTTGATGGGTTCATATTTTTTAACAAAAATGCACTGTTACAATAAATGCAGGCCCTCAAAAGTGTCGAAATTAGTTCTAAAATTATGTGTTGAACTGTTTTATTAATTTCCATAATTTAAATTTTACGTTTGACTCAAAACATACTCATTTTAGTTCAAAATACGTCATTTTAACCCATATTTTGAGATTTAATTATTGGTGGCGCTATCACTTTTTTTTAAATTAATTATATGCATATTGCATAAATTAATATTTGGTGTATGAATTTACCATTAATAAATTTGTCTTTGGTCTCCTTTACCTAATCCTTTATCCTTAATCGTGGATTCAAATTATACAATTTATTGGAATGTATGGCCATCGTAGCTGAACTGAAATAGACCAATCGTGTTATTACTAAACACGTCAAAGAAGTAAATAAAGAAGTCAATTACAATTGTAATGGGGATTGTGTAATACCAATTTAACCAATTTCAAGAGTTTAGACATTGAGGGCGCTCATCTTGAAATAATTGCATATGTCTGCTTTATTAAAAAAGAATGAAAGAAATAGGCCTGGGACTTTTCAAGGTAATTTGCTAACCGGGTACCCGACTTATTTTTCGGTCGGGTACCCGTATTGATAATTAAGCATTTAATGCTAGAACAGGGAGTTTGACCATATGATGTCTCAATTATACACAAACAAAAAACGATTTTTCGCCGATTGTAGTCATGACTTATCATGTTTACTTCGATCAAAAGGTGATATTATCATACATTGTTAAACACATTTTTTTTGTTCAAAATTCTATGATTGTCCAATTCAGGTATTCAGTCGGCAGATTTTGTATCCGGGCAATCTCATGACGGGCGGTTACCCGGGTTTTAGTCCAAAGAAATATGAATATAAAGCATAATCGCAAACGATTTTGTTAAACTCGCCCGAAATCCAACAGTTATTGCTCAGTTCCCAAAATTGAAATTTCGTAGACGTCAACAAAAATTGATACGAATGAAAAATTGTGCCGATCACATAGTAGCAAAGACTGGGCCTAATCCCTCCTGTCGGACTTGACGTTCTCAACCCATTGCTGTTTGCTATACAGGCTAAGGATGCAGTGGTTAGAGCCGCTGCAATGAGACTGAGTGTCTCCCATAAACAGAAGTCCGGGTCTAATTGAAATACACGAAATAAGTCGCAATCAATGATTTATTAATCGCACATGTACAGGTACTTTCTACACAATTGAAAAGAAGCTAGGACACTCATTCACACGGACGCTGTATTTCATTACACCGGGTTGTACTCCGGAAAACAGTTTTTTCAGTATCAGTGTAGAACAATAATTTGTAAATGGGTTGCCATTAAGCTTTCTTTTTGAAGACTCTGAAATTGGGGACGGCTCCTTCGAAAACATAATGACTAACATGACAAATTCGTCATTCTCATATATTATGCTGTTCTACGTGTACTTACCAATGTTTACTCCTCGTTTTATAATTCCTCCTTTTCGTGTGGTTGTACTATCAAATTTAACTAAGCAATAGCACGTTATTCGTTGATATCTTAACTGGTTTATTATGTATAATAATGGGTGCAAATCAAGAAAGTTTAGTCACGGTTTGTTTTGTATTTTGTATTTTTTTTTTCATTATTATTGCCATTAAAAGGAATCCCTGACATTATTGTATGAACATGGAAACGCCTTAATTTACCTGGTGAAAATTAAGGCGTTTCCATTTTCATGAAAATTCAATTCTATTGAAAATTCAATTTACCATAAAATGTGTCTCATAGGTCACCTTCCTTTGTCTATCTATCGATTGAAAAACAGCAGCATTGTATCAGGTGCTACTTTTGACTTAAAATGAACACTTTTTATTGCAGGTATATATCACGAACTATTTTTATTTGAAAATGTAGTATTTACTTGGCTCTTGATTTGTAGTTTCAAGTTCAGGGTAAAAATCTGCTTCTAAAAATGTATACTTTTGTATAGTTTATGCAATTAGTTTGAAACTTAGAGTATTAAAACGGTTTATGCCATTTGAAGGTCTATCCCAGCATTAACTGTAATAATAATTAATCAACAGGTGCATTTATAGTAATATTTTCATCATCTGGAATATGTGGATATGACCTTATAATTCGCCTTGGCATAAGACTAGCAGAAATCCATTAATTTCCACGAAGATATACAAGCTAGCATAATTAATCAGATTTTGAAACTCTGGCAAATTTAACTACTGAAAGAAAGAGAAAATAGAGCCTACCGGGATTTTGAACTCAGGCCTTTTGTTTTCCGAGCAATGAATCTACCAACGATCTACAGACGTTCACATGACAGACTTGTAGTAAATTTGAGTAATCAGAATCAATCACTCTCTCAGGCGTACACCACTGTTTGATCACTAATAATATATAGCCATTTAATGTTAAAGGCACATTATTGGTGGCGCTATTTCTATAAATCAATTTTCTAGGTTTTAAGAATCTATGAACCTTAGTTTTGACATTCGCTCACACACACTCTCTCTCTCTCTCGCTCACTCTCTCACTCACTCACTCACTCACTCACTCACTCACTCACTAACTCACTCATTTATTTATTTATTTATTAATCTATTCATTCATTAATTTAATTACTTATTTTTGTATCAACCAATTGTAATATGTAAGTGATGCGTGCATTAGGCATTATGTATATAGCTGCCTTTTATAGTTTTTGTTCTAGCCTATTTAGATTTGTGATAATAATTTTTAAAATGTGCATGTATGTTTAGGCATATTATCTGACAAAGCACTCAATTTTTGCCAATATCTGTGTCGTTATATTGTTTCATTGGCCTATTCAAGATGATTTTAGCGGTGTAGTTTACACATTAGTATTACATTAGGGGCGGCTTCAAAACTCAACCGGCGGTTGTCTACCGGTTCTGGGCGGTTAGCTATTGTTTATTCCGGTTGAACCGTCCAGAGCCGCCCAGAACCGACAGGTAACCGCCGGTTGAGTTTTGAAACCACCCCTAAGTAACATCGGATTTTTACGACAGATACTATATATTTATTCGTTACATTTTCCCCACTTCAGAAGGGTAAAGGGTCAGGATAGTGAACGGTCAATTTATGCTATTATAGGGGTCGCTTCAAAACTCAACCGGTGGCTGACCGCCCGGAACTGGCAGTTTTGGGCGGTTGCCATTGTTCAAAACAATAGTTCCGGGCGGTTGTCATTGTTCAAAACAATAGCAACCGGACAGAACCACCGCAGGTGAAGTTTGAAGTGGCCCCTTAGCATGATTAGAATGTTGCTATATTTCATTAGATGTTGAGAATTTCCTGGAGAGAGCATAAAACAAATGAATTTGTCAGATGCCAAGTAGGAGAATACACCCCATTATGTCAGAAAATAATTCGCAACAAACTTCAATATTTTGGGCATATCTCAAGAAGGGAAGGCGACTGTCTAGAGAAAATAATTGTTCAAGGAATGATGGAAGGACATCGCAGAAGAGGCAGGCAGAAAACCCGGTGGATAGATGGCATTAGAGAATATACTGGCCTATCTGTCAATGCAGCCTACCGTTATGCTCAAGATCGGCACAGTTGGAACGACATCATCAAAAGGGTCACAACGGGTCAGTCATGACTCATAGGACGACAACGACGATATTTCATTATATTTTGTTCACTGTGGGAAGCAAGGAGCTGTAAATTGGAATGGTAATGTACCTGTTGCTACACATTGTAGCAACAATTCACTTGCAAAAAAGGGAGAATAAATAATTGTAATCAATGATATATTTGACAATTTACTGCTGTGAACAGCAAATGAATCATTTGCAGACGCAGTGAATTAAAAGAAAACACTAATTTTTTTCTGTCACACGAGAAAGAAATCAATACCTAATGTACTCTCAGCAAGAATATGGACAAGGCTTCTGTGATGCTGTCTTCAATGGACTGCTATAAAATTGTCGGATTTCCGTGTTACAAGATGCACAATATGTGTAAAACTGTATCATGTATCACTGTTTGAAAGGTTCCTTACAGGTGAAATAGATGTGGGTGAAACAGATTACTTGATTTTATCAGAATTTTCAGAATTGCTTTAACAGGCACACTCATATGGCCGGTACGTTTCTTTTGTGATAAAAGAAGTGGTATCCTGTTAAAATAATGATTCATAGAAATTGCTGACGAACTTTATTATCCCTGTAATTATAAGAAACACCGAGTTACAGATTGATCAATCCACATTTGATTATGTACACCAGAATTTAAAATGATTTCATTAGCGAGAAGTGAAATTTACAGGATCGAACCACGTATATGAATTATTGTTCTCCCATTGTTTGTCATTTTTGCTATCAAAAACGTCAGTGGACATGCCGATTAAATACAGAGGTTGTGGGTTCGAGCCCCGGGTCAGGCGGTTTACGTCTCCTTGTTACCTTGGGCAAGAAACTTTACTTTAATTGCGCCGTGGTTCGGATAGCCACGTTAAGCCGTTGGTCCCCTGTGCGAATGCTCCATCTTGGGGCGCTGCATACAGTGTATACCTGGTGAGTCTGGTGAGTCTAAATGATAGCTGGGCAAGTATTGCGATGTCCTACTCCACGTCGTATTCAATGGTATTAATGATGCTATTGACAAGCTGAAGTAAATAGTGATCTTATGGAGATTCAGTTGAGCCTGTTTAAAATAAAAAAAAAATGTTATCTTCATTACAAATATGTGTACAGTAGTGTACATATAATGCTACACGAGTTAACGTGCTCAAGATTTTGATATCTTAAAGTGTTTTCGTGTTTTTGAATAGCCCGTGAATTCCATAGAAAGTGATCTCATGCGAAATCTCCCAATTCAGAATCAGGGGACAGTGCATACGTTCTAATGTACAGGTTCTAATTTTAATTTCAGTGTAAACTGAACATGTATCATTAAGACGTCGAATTGTTACATTTTGTATCAAGAATAATAATCAATTCAAATCAAATCAAATCAAATTTATTCACAATATCATACAAAAAAGTATCATAAAAACGATAAAAAACACAGAAATCAAGACAATGATATTGTGGTATTGGGCAAAAGGCCAAAAACACCTGAAGGGACCATCCCCTGAAGGACATTGTTTCAATCACACAAAATCAAAAGCAAAACGGTACAAAAACCAAACATACGCACGAAGGGCGGCATGCCAAAACTGCCAAAACCAACAAAATCAGTTATAACTATCAGATCAAATTTATTTCAATATCATAAAATTACAAACACTACATCATTATAAAAACATAAAAAAAAAAAAATACAATGATATTGAGGAGATAACAAAAGGCCAGTAAAGGCCTGGAAGGGTTATCCCCCAGAAACGCTTAGTAGGGCCTAAGTTGCATATCTAAAATACAGTACAAAACAAACGTGCACAAAAAAAACAAAAACAAAAACAAAAACAAAAACAAAGCTCAATTTTAAAGATCAAGCAATGTAGTTTTCATAATTGATCTAAATTGTTTGATATTTTTTGCCTCTTTCAGTTTGATATTTAACGAATTCCATAAAATAGATCCAGTAATTCTAATCGCTCTGTCAGCAAACATTTTTTTTTGCATTATGAATACTATAGTTTTGTGCATTTCTTGTTTGATAATTGTGAATTTGGCTATGTTTATAGAAATAATTGACAAAAGTTCCTGGAAGTTGGTTGTTTGGTGCTTGTACATAAAGATTCCCAGTTCAAGTTTAAAAGAATGCAGTTAGCATTTTTTAACTTAGTCTATAAAAACGGGGGACTTACATTACTACACATCAATATACCTACTTACCACAAGAACCATTATTGTAATGGAGTAAAAAGGGGATTGAAGGGTATTTGTGTTCAATTTGTTAAAGATTTATATTGATAAAAAGAATCCTAAAATAGTAATTCTGTATCATTACGTTATTTTGATCATTATTGGTTTGGTATACTTATATAGATTTTTGCCTTCTATCACTATTTTGCCTCATTTTAACTTGTGTAGTATGATAACAATTTACAGTGTGTCGTTTGGATTTTCTGATAAAAAAATGTCAAAAAAATACTGTAAAGGGTTTGATATTATCGTATCTTACCTTCACAGTTTATCTCATCGCTTCCTATTCCATCTCTACAATTATCCACTCCATCGCAGACTTTCGATTGTTCAATGCATCTACCATTGCTACATTGGAATTTTATACCACAACAGTCTTCCTCATCTTCACCCTCATCACAGTCGTCTCTGTTGTCACATTTCAATTTTATGTCGATGCACTTGTTAGAGTTGTAGCAAGTGAATTCATTTACATTACACTCTACAGGAGAACTATCTGCAAGATAATTATTAATTTTAGACAATCTTGTTACATAACATAAAATAAAAATCAGCGAAAGTATATCTGCTCAATTGCGGACTTTCGATTGGTCAATACATCTAGCAGTGCTACATTGAACATATTAGGGCCCCGTCACACATCACCGTATAGAGCCAAAACGTACGAATAACGTACACTATTCATATATACGTTATTCGTTCGTTTTTTGATGTGTGACAGACCCGTAAACCACAACAGTCTGATTAATCTTCTCCATTAGTCGCCCCTGTTGTCACAAGTCGGTCTTTTCTCGATGCAACCATTTGATTGCATTTTTATTCATTTTGTGTTTAATATGTAACACGTTTATATGTATATTAATTTTCTTGATATTGAAATAAAATTAAATCTGAATCTGGACTTATTATTACGGGGTAAGAATGGTTTGTGTACTATTACGGTTTATATAAAAAACATATTATTAAATAATTGGTTATATATATTGACTTTATATTATGTTTACCTGGTGCTGTAGTAGTAGTGTTTTGATTTGTGTTGTCTTCTAGTGCTGAAAATATAAAGGAGAAACAACAATAAAGCATTTCTCTCATATTTATATCGAATATTTCGATTTTTATTTTTCATCGGTGTAAAAATAATCTTAATCCCCTTGGAATCGAAATTCGAAAAAACGTGAAACTAATGTTGCGTGAGAGTTGATTTACTGTATCAGCTAGTCTATAAAAACGGGGGACTAACATTACTACACCGGTATACAAATATTATGTCCTAATCCCATATCAAGAAGTCCAATGCACATAGTAGTGCTTAAAGTACCATCTAAAAATCTGGTGTAAAAACGACATTTGAAGACCTCTCGGGATGAATCCGAGCATAATCAATATACCTGCTTACCCTAGGAACCGTTATTGTAATGGAGTATGAAGAAGTATAAAGACGCTTAAAGGGTATTTATGTTCAATGATTTATATTTATGAAAGAATCCTGAAATAGTAATTCTGTTCATTACGTTAACACAATATTACCAAGAGTAAAACTCGGGTCTTATTTTGATCATTATACTTATTCAGATTTTTGCCTTCTATGACTATTTCTTAGTCACCGAGTGCGATTGCACTTCCTAATAAGGAATTTTGGCCATCCATTATAAAATAAATAAATAAATAAAATAAAAAGAGAGACGATAGATGACAGTGCGTTCAGCGTGAAACGCAGTGGAGTCGCGCGTTCAAATTCACGGGGCGATGCAGGTATACGCACACATCCGGCATGAACAGCTTTAATGGGTTTGGAATAATTCATATTTGAATAGGGGTGTACGTTTTTCCAATGATAATGTTTATTAGTTTTTAGCAAAAATTTACATCGTTTTTGGTTTATAAATGACTCAAATTTGTGACCAAGAATGAGAATAAAAAATGGCGATTTATTGTTTTGCCCGTCAACTATCGTCTCATAATGGATGGGCGTACATAGAAGACAGGCAAAACAATAAATCGTATCTTTTATATTCTAATTTTGTTCATTTAAACTTGTGTAGTATATGAACAATTTTCATTGCGTCGCTTAGATTTTATGACAACAAATGTCAAATAAAACTGTATTAGTTTAGTCTGCAGATGGTTAACTCTTGTATCAACTGTTTAAGTATGTTCAAATTGATTATTTACATTTTGAAAAGATTTAATATACAGCCTCGCTGAATTTACATACCTTTATATTACGAATAATGATAAATTTATTTTTATATACCAAATAGGGTGTATTCCAAGAAAGATTATATGCCTATCATAATGCCAGAGTAAACCTCTAATTGGTGTATGTTACCACGGTAGAAAATAAGGTTAATATTACCATACCAACACAAGTGATTCCATCTCCTTGGTATCCCTCATTGCATGTGCAATTAAAACTCCCTGGAATATTGTCACATGTTGCGTTGTTGGAGCAATTATCAAAACCGTGGACACACTCGTCGACGTCTATCAAAAACAAAACGAGATGCACCATATGACTTAAATAACGTTTGTTTAAATAAATGTACTATACCACATTTGAATAACAAATGAGTTTTATTTTGAATGTGTATGACACATAAACGCCTTTTTTACATTTTATTTGTATAACTCGAAATATATACTTTACCAAAACACGTTTCCAAATACAAGAAGAACCCTTCATGGCATTTGCAATTGAAACCTCCGTTAGTATTGACACATTGTCCGTTACTACCACTACAGATATTGGAATTCCCTGCACATTCGTCGATATCTATTTATATAATAATTAAGAATACAGATGAGCATATTGCTGCTTAACATGCATAACCCTTAAAATCATCAAAGACACACTAAAATTGTCCAATTCAAAACTAAACAATCTTTTTTGCATATAGAAATCGCTTTTCTCAGACAATCATTCGTATTCAATAATAGTTATGAAGTTCAAATTTTGAATCAAATGTTAGTTTGGTACTCACTTTATAAATTAAATTGTCGTCTTAATTCTTGATCAATCTGTTCTGGTGTTTCTAGAAATTTGCAACACCAGTAAATGGTAACGGGTGGATATTACGTAACCATATTGCAAGGTTCTCGTTGATCAAATTATCACTTAACGGCAAAGAGTAATTTGATTACGTAATTTCGACCAGATTGATTGGGTTCCTGACATAAATAAAACATTACAAAGGTTGCGTAAACTGTCGGTCGGTCAAACCGAATGGAAAACTGGACAACGCCATTCAAAATGTGCATCCATGAATTGAATGTCTCGTAAGCCATAACGCGTATACAGCCATGTTTCCACTGTTTTATATTGCAATGAACGATTAGATCATTCAATTTATTCATGATTATTTCATATTTGAATGAAACTTGTGTCAAAATTTAATTCAAAATTTACAGGCATCTAAATTAATGTTCACTCATAATGTACAATGACTTTTTCTATTCAATGTTGCATATTTGCACAGATATCTAGCGATTAATTTGGAGCTTTTGCATACGTGAATTTAACTTTTTCTGACTTCCCATTCACTTGCGTGTTTAAGATTCTCGTCAAAAACATCAGATTGCGCAAGGGGTAAACGATGAAATTGAACCGTTTACACGTACACACCTAATGGAATTTATAAAGAAATACGGTGAAAAGGTCGTATTTGAACGATTGATTTCGTATGAAATGGAAAAACACACGGTTCAAACTGGTTAGATTGAAATAGTAAAGCTCCTTTTAGTGTTTATATCTTAAACACTGTAAAATAATCAAGTAAGTTGCCCTCTAAAATTGACAAGTGTCAAAAAGAGTTAGAGGCTGGAGCGATGGATGGATAGGGGCGGAATGTCTCACTATTACACTTCTTTACCATATTTATTCATAATCATTGATTTATCGACTTGTTTTTCACATAATTAAAAAAAGAATGGTATATCTACCTTTGCATATATACCGTAATTCAGTA
Organism: Ophiothrix spiculata; assembly: GCA_000969725.1. Taxonomy (NCBI): domain Eukaryota; kingdom Metazoa; phylum Echinodermata; class Ophiuroidea; order Amphilepidida; family Ophiotrichidae; genus Ophiothrix; species Ophiothrix spiculata. The sequence continues at coordinate 39,534 of JXSR01S006520.1, forward strand.
CGGTACATTAATACGTTAAATTTAAGCGCTCTCGTTCTCGTATACGAAAACGCGAACGGAATTTGCGCAACTTGTCTATTATCTAGTGGGTAACAAATTGTTATTATGCATTCATAATGAGAATTTTACCAGTCCGGAAAAAGCCCGAATCCAGTAGGCTATTTGATCCAGCAGCGCAATTCAATCCAGCTGTCGATGTGGTTTAATTCAACCACATGTTACCTGCCCAATCTCCAGCACGTAATCGAGTATCTTAACCCCGCCCTATAACATCAAAATCATTTAGAGACTGATTTTGTTTGCAAAGCTCCAAAATTTCCCCATGACGGAATTTTCCCCCCCAATTTGTTATCTAAAATTGTTATAAAATGTTGGACAAAAAATTGTTGCAAAAGGCAAATTTTATTTTAAAAATTGACATTTATAATAGCTTGAAAATTGTGTGAATCGCGATTTTTTTTTTGACATTTTACATCTTTATTATCAAAAAGGAGGGACATGAATGAAAGTGTGCCGGGATTTGGGTGTGGAGTGGTTTGCGACTGGAAAAAAAAGGGTCAAGATGTTAAAGTGGCTCTTTCTAAACTCTAAATAGAGAATGGGGTCTAGGGGCGTAGTTCTCACTTAATATATTGTCAATTGTGTTTGTTCAACTCATTTCAGCGCCCCTCCACCTAAGGTTGCTCCCAGGGAAACGTGCCCTCTTTGTATCTCTATCTAGTGGGGTTTAAGCTAAGTCTAGTCATTCCTCTACCCTTTTAATCGCTTCTTTCTGTCCTCCCTTTACCTTCCCTTCTTCTCTTTATTATCCTTTTTTTTTTGCTCTTTCTGTTTCCCATGTTCTTTTCTACCCATTTGCTGTTTCTTATACTTCCTCCTTTTTCCATTTTCTTCCTCATCTTTCCCTTTTCCCCTCCTTTTTCCTTCTTTCCCTCCCCTCTATTTCCCCCTGGGTCCGTGAAATTTTCCCTCGAGAGCCTTCAGGGGGGGGGCAACTTCAGACCCCCCCCACCCCTGGGTGTTACGCCAGTGCTGGTGTCACACATTTTGCTGTTTTTGTGCAATTCGTCCTCCTCGTGTCAGCCTATTTTTTTAATACAGTTTGCTGATTTTTAACTTTTTATTACCAAGCATGTTGTTGTGTGCAGACTTGCCGTTTTTTAATCTTTTGTAATGCATTGTATATTGCATGTATTTTATATTAAGTTTGTTGTGTATATAACTTTAGTTTAAGGTTGTAGTTTCTAATTTTGTTAAACGCTTAAATGGTCTTTTTTAGGATAAGGCGCTCACGAAATGCCGTTTAATAATAATAATCAATTGAAAGCCTATTAATATTGGAGATAAGATGACTGAATGACACATAATCAGCTCTGTGCATTAGCTCAGGAACCGGGGGCCGCCCCAGAAATAAAGTGGTACTCGTGCTCGTCAGAGCACCTCAAAATTGAACCCTAAATGACGTAATTGTTGATAGCAAATGTCACCCCTAATTGGCGTAAGGTCAGTGAAGATTATGAAAATCGCAATGGCGTAAGTTTGTAATTAGGTATACAATTTATGTTTTTCATTCATTTACATGAAGTTTATACTTATTTTCTCTTGTTTTAAGAACTATTTATTCAAAACATGTACGGCACAATATTCAGCAGGGCAACTGTAAGTTAAAAGTAATATTTGACGGCAAAGGTAGCCTGAATGAAACCACCCTAAATGACGTAAATTATGCTGAAAAGTACCTCTTTAAAACAAAACGTAGACGTCACATGTGGTACAAAATCAGACCCTTTTACGCCATTTTTTATGATGAACACGAGTACCAATTACCATCTTGAGCGGTCCGCCGGGGCTCAGGACTGTCATAATTGTAATCAAGAAAAACAAGGTATTTGAAAAAAAAAAACCTATGCTGGCCAAGAATGCAGACCTCACTGCACAGATTGATAGGAATTAGGCTATAGGCCTACCAATTAGAAGGGAAAAAACGGAGGGAAAAAAAAGAGAGAAAAAATGTAACGTTTTATTTTTTTTTGGCAAATTCTATAGTGATTATAGACATTTATAAAAAGTAAAATAATTTAAGGACGCAAAAAGGCTTTTTGACCCGTACAGAGCAATGCGGGTTTTGGTTGCCCTCTCTAAAGGCCTCAGATATTGCGGGAACTGGATGTTTTGATTAGATTTCTTTTTAATCATGTTCTGTGGTTCAAATGTAGTCAGGCTGATTAAAGATGACTCTAATTTTGTAGCGAGTTAGTAAAAATAACATTTTGAGCATATCCTATGTTCGAGGCGACCTAGCAAAACATTATCAAGGTTACCCTATATATTTTTTTAATTTGTTGGCTTATCTACATCATAATCTCAAAATAAATCCAAGAGTTGAAGCAACCAGTCGCTTTATAGCCAAGATATCGGCCATGATCTGGAGATTGTTTTGCATAGGAATGAATAGGCGATCTTTTTGGTGGTGTGTGTTCTTAATGAAATATTTGATAACACCCCTTCCCCCTCCCCTCA
>JXSR01S006521.1:31947-42267 GCA_000969725.1 Ophiothrix spiculata
GGGGGGGGGGGTACCTTCCGTTTTGATAGGTGTGTGCTACCCCAATATTTGAAACCTTAGTGTAGAAAACGAAAGAAAAAAGGCTCGTTTTCTAGAGAACTGAAGTGACCCAAAATGTTCTAAATTTGGCTTGAAATTCCAGTCTTGTAAACTAAAATTTTAATAAATGGGAACTAAAGATTGTGCCTGAATTGGGGGAGTGGCAGGCAAGGTGTGAAAAAGGAGTCTTAAGGGCCGCACATCCCCAAATCACTTTTCTAGGTCAGTGCCACCTAAAACCATCTCAACCAATTCACTTCATTAGTGCTTCCGATTTCAGATAACATCCTATCAGTACTGAAATTGTAATATTTATCCTTTTGCAGTTTCCCATAACCTGGGTAGCGAAGACAATGATGGAATTATTATCAAGTGCCAACAGTGTTAGATGCAGAAGGAAGACCGGAGTGCTCTGAGAAGAATCTGTGGAAATGACCATGGACTGAAAACCAAATGCACATAAAGCGCTAGGACCAGGAATCAAACCCGGGACTGCATTGATGCAAAGCAAGGGAAGTACCGCTGTGCTAACCCATTTTGTGCAGTGTGACTCCTATGAGATTTAGGGACAAATACCCAAAGGCAAACATATCCTTTTTGGAACATTACTGTTAATACAACCCTCCCCCCCCCCACACACACACACACACACACTCTTGAAAATCACCGGGTGAAGGGTGAATCAGTGGTTTCTAGCCTATCATAAAAAGCCTATTCACTAATTGCACGGTTGGCCATTTAAGGGGAGAGCCTCGATTTGACAGTCAATTAAACTAGTATTTTGTTTATAACAATGTATTCATTTCATGTATGGTCAGTGTTTGTTTAAAAAGAGAGAATCAAACTGTTAATCATAATATTATGTAAGTTCACATTCATCTCGCAAGCCAAGTCGAGGGTCTCCCCAAAATGGTGAAACCGTGCAATAGGCTAATCAAGAGATCATCTTGCTGACTTGGGTCAATATGCATGCCTGCCATGCTCTAATATGATAACATTTTGCTTGGTCAGTAAACAGGCCTACTGTGCTCTAATACCTTTGACCCCTGGCCATTCCACGTGTATCTGTACCTCTGACCCGGGCCAACCTGAGAGTTAAAAATGCAATTAAACCCCCTGAATTGTTTCAATAACCAGCATTCACAAAGAATGTTATTTATGTCGACCAACATATTCCGACATTTACGTTATAGTCTATGGGAGAAGCCACATTTACTGAAAATTGTGATTGAATTTACGAAAACATGAGGAATTTTTCACCTCTTTCGAGTAAATAAGACCAAAGACCCATCAACCATTTTTTGGGTTAAAAGTTTCATTGATGTCTTCCAATATAAATAAGACTATTAAAAGTTGTAACTACCCATGCTTGTTGACAGACACATCAAGCTTCTGCCACGTGACTCGAAAGCTGTTAAACCGGCTCATCGGGTATACGGTACCTGTACACGTGAGCCAGTATACCGGCCGGTCGGGTTAATACATCTTGCTCAGTCAGATGGTACATAGGCCTACCAAACTCCTGACTTTAACATCTTGAGAATTGAAAAGGAAAGTATTTCTTAACTTGAGGAAATGTAGTAAAGTCAGGTGATTTCTAATGCAGCCCAAAATAACTAAATGACAAGTTATTTTTAGATAACACATAATGCAAGATGAAAACGAACCAGGAAATGAGAGAAGTCGAGTGAGCTAGAATAACGCCAAAAATAGCACGCTGAGAAATAGATGCAAGCTTAAAGGGCACTGGACTTCAGCATCATCCCCAAACTTTCCCAAAATATTTTGAGATTTTTGCATCATTTGACGTATTAACGGTAATAATGGCAGAGTGCAAAGTTTCATTGTCAATTCAAACCCTATATCTAAATATTTGGATATTCTTTTATTTTTAATTATTGTTGTAGAAAATGATAAAAACAGCCCCCTCAGAGGCGAAACTTTATAATTGGCTTTATCAGGACATATGCAAACTTAAAATTTCTTATGATGTTGAAGGAATACTTTACAAATAAATCTTTGTCTTTTTCTTTATATAGCATCAAGACCCTTATGTATACCAAGATCAATAAACAAAATTAAACTATAATTTTTGACTTTTATGGAGGTTTTGATCAAAGTTTCCCCATTATTAGCAATATTTGTTAAATAACTTAACATATTAAGTGTAAATCAACCACAAATAAAACATTTATTGTCCAATGCCCCTTTAAAAGTATACAATCACTATGTGCGCTGCAATATTTTGCAATGTGGATCTACAGGGATTCATGAATGATAGGCCTTAAATGTATTTCTACTTAAAGGTGCGGTCCATAATGATTTAACTGCCCTTACCATACCGGAGTGTCAAGTCTCCCGATTTAGGCAGAGTCTCCCGATTTTAGGTAGTTTTCCCGACCTCCTGATCGGGTAGCCATTTTTAGCCATTTCTCCCGCTTTTTGGGTGTACTTTTGGGCCTCGTATGTCAGTTATCCGTAAACGTTACTCATAAATTCTAATTTAATCAAAATTTGGAAAGGGTCGAACCCAGGTCCCATCAGACACATGGATCAAACCTAGACTGGCGAGACTGAAAGGTGAGTGCTAACTGCAGGGCTTTCAACTTAAAAAAACCCACAAAACGTATTCTTAAACTTCAAAAAGAGCATTTTCCATTCAAAAAGACTATTTTTTGCAAATACATGTAATACAGAGATGCCACAGGGCAAGGTAAAAAAATCCTGAACTTTGCGAAGCATACATCGGCCGGGGGTCTAGGGGCCCTGTGTCTGGTGAGAGTAAGGCATACCTGTCAACATTTCCCAATTCTGATTTTGAATTAGAATTGCCATGGTGGGGTCAAAGCCAGAGGATTTCTACACATTTCATTTCATGTAGGAAAATGCCAGTAATTGTGCAAATGCTCAATTATATCACAGATTTTTAAAGACGGGGATTGCGAATTCTGTACAAATACAAAAGAAAATCGATATAATCTCAATTCTATGTGTGAGTTGAAACCATTATTTGGATCATTATGTTTGAATAGCGCGGGGTTCTAAATCAATTACCATCAAATATTCATTTAGACTCCTTAATTTTTTTTAAAAACATGTATACAACATGGTGATACTGAAAATAAATATTGCAAATAAATACCACGGTGAAAGTAGAAGAATAATACATAACACATTATGATAAATAAATAAATGAGCTTTTACCGTGGTAATTCTTTGCGAAAATTGTATAAGGAATGTTATTTAAACATTCACGTGGTTATATCAAACGTATATTTGCAATATCGATGAGTCAAGAGGCTACGCACAGGTGACTTGAAAGTGTACACTCTAGTGACGCGGTTGGTCAATGAACTTTTTTGAAAGCCTACTGAATAGATTGTGGAGTATAACAGAAGACTACACGTAATTGCCTGTTGGATTGTCTCGGCACCAACACAAACATTGCTTCAAACAAATGCAGCCGATCACCATCCCCGTCTTTAAAAATCTGTGATTATATACAGAGGATTAAGAGCGCAAAAATTAAATAAGTGAAAATCAAGGAGGACGACCCCCTAACCCCTCAACTGTGACCCAGGGGGCTAAGGGGTGCTTGTATATATAGCTGCATCCCCTAGGAAAAATTGATAATGACGGTGAAGAGAAAAAACTAAGCTTCTTTTCTTATTTCAAAAGGTCTCTCTTTTACCCTGAGGGGGAGGGGGGGGGGGGGGCAGGGCACTCCCTAAAAACATGTGACAGGGATGTGCGGCCACATTGACCCCTATTTTCAAATCTCCTCTCACCCCTCTCACCGAATGACCCCCTTTTAATTGTTAATAAGTTGCTCTCACTGAATGACCCCCATTTTCAATATGCTCTCTCACTGAATGACCCCCATTTTCTGAAGAAAATGCTCTCACTGAATGACCCTTGTTTTCATAAATAACTGAGTTTTACCATGTATTTTCTGATGACTATGGCTCTATGTTAACACCTGTGGATCATACCTAATAGATTTTAATACCCCAGATATAATTATTTCATGGTTTTTATAGTTGTTCAAACACCTCACTGGATGACCTCAAGTTGTGCGATAAATTTGAACACCTCACTTAATGATCCCCTTTTTCAATGCAATGAGATCCTCGCCAAAAGACCCCCTATTTTTTACTGTCCTCACCGAATGACTCTCTTTTTTGAGATCTCCTCACCGAAAGACCCCTTTTTTCTTTATTTAGCCAGCCTGCCACCAAAAGACCACCTGTTCTGCGGTACGTGCCGCACACACCCATCACTTTCAAATTTGAGTGCCCCACCCCCGGACCCTCATCAGACACAGGGATTGAATTGGGGTTAGAGATGTGAGACAGAAGTGCCAACTACCCTTACCCCTCATCATACAATTCAGTAGGCCTATACTCTTGGACCAGCTCAACAATAAGTTGAGCCTTTAAAAAGAAGAAAAAAACATCATCGAATAAACCAGTACATGTACTATCAATTTCTGGAATACGGAATATGATGGAACATCTGTGAAAATAAAACATTACAGGATTAAAAATTAATATTACTAGGTCTATATATTTTTTCTGGGCAAATTGATAGAATAGGAGGAACTGTAAAAATAAAATACCAACAAAAAATTATGATTCTTATGAAGAACTAGCATACAATGGAATTAGAAACTTAGAGAAATAAAACACTAGTAAAAAAAATTAAAATAAAAAATGCAAAAATATTAAGATTTGACTGAAGAACTGGCATGTTTGACAAACTGTGAAGTTAAAATATAAGCAAAAATAACAATGATTCCCTCATAGACCAGTATGGTGGAATTCAAAGGACTATAAATTAAACACCAGCAAAAACAACTATGATTCCATTACATATCCAGATCATAATAGAAAGAACCGTGAAAATAAAACACCACCAAATATAACAATGATTCCATAAAAAATCCTGAATATGATGGTATTCAAAGCACTGAAAATAAAACATCAGCGAAAAATACTTCATAATGTCATCCCAGACCTGAAATATTGATGCCCAGGGGTGGGGGTGGAACACTCAACTTTGAAGATGGTAGGTATGTCAGGCCCGAATTGCCAAAATGGGGGTCAAATGAACGATTTTCTGTAAAAATTGGACCTTTGAAACCGACTTCTGGGGGTCTATTGAACTGAAATTTGGCCAAAATTTAGTCTTCTGAGCTGAAATGTTCTGCTTTTTCCTGACCTGAGCAAATTTTGCACTTGAGGCTAAAACCTTGTGTTTTATCTCAAAAATTGAGTCTAAAGAACTTCGGCAGACTGAAAATGGGGATCTAGTAAGCGGCCTGAAAAAAGGGGTCTTGACCGCTGAACATACGTATCCTGCTCACATATGTGAGTGCCCCCAGGATTGAGGCAACCTCGAGACACAATAGCCTTGTTCAGACGATCGTTGACTAGCCGTTGATATCATCGAAGAATTAGTCATCGATGATTAACTTGTGGTTTATGACCGTCTGAATGCAATCGTTGACAAGGAAACTTCGACGAAACTTCAAGTTATAAACCACAAGCAATCTTATGGTTTACGCGTAATCAACGACTAGTCATCGAGGTTTAGGTCCGTCTGAATTGTTTGTCAACGACATCGAAGATAAGCGTGACTATTGAGAGGGGAGCGTGGCCGAGCGGTTAGAGCACGGGTCTCGTAATACAGAGATTGTGGGTTCGAGCCCCGGGCCGGGCGGTTTTCGTTTCCTTGTTTCCTTGAGCAAGAAACTTTACTCTACTTGCTCCGTGGTCGGACAGTCACGTAAAGCCGTGGGTCCCCTGTACGAATAGACTCCTTCATGGGGTATGCATGTTATGCAAGTACTTGTATCATTGATTGATTGATTGATCCATGAACCTGTGTATTTACCCTATATCTCTCTGGGCCTACTGTACAATGTACATGTAACATGCCTGTATCTCATTTGCTGATGTCAAGTTGTTTACTTGTATTTTAAAACATTTTTACCTAACAGCGCGGCGTGGCTACTGGCTAATATTTTATCGACAAATTGAGAATTTTTATGTGAAAATATATATGTCCGGAAATTATATTATGATTTTGAAATGACAGATTATGTTTAAGATTATACCATTTTTTATGGATTCTTTATTTCTTTTCTTTATTTTAGTTCGATAGTTTTTCCTATTAGTATCATACAACATGACGACTGATTAAGTATGATAAAGGCTATAGCCTACCTTCTTCTTATATATTTTCTCTTTTTCGTTTGTTATGTATTCTTATAGCTTTCCCAATTTGCTTCTTTTGACATGATTTCAGAACTGAGAACAATTTGTACATACTGGCATCTAGCGAGACGTGAAATCATATCCAAAATTTATCATCGATGATTATTCTGCTAGCAAATAATTATCGAAGACAACGCTTAGTATGAACGCGCGTCGTTGACTAAAGGTCATATTTTAATCATCGATGATTTGTTGTCATCGATGATTACACTTCGTATGAACACAACTAATGATGTACCTACCTGAAAACTTTTAGAAAAACATTGCAACTACACCATACTCGTTGGGTAAAGTACAAGATGACAATAAAAAAAAAGCAAAAAGTACTTCATGATGTAATCCCAGACCCATAAATACTAATGCAACTTAGACACCATGAAGGGCAAGTTAGTACACAATGACAACCGTGAAAATAAAACACCAGCGGGAAAAAAGAACAAAAAAAAAAACCTTTGCAATTTCATCTCCCACAACCTAGACACAAATGATGAACCTAACTGAAAACGTTTAGAAAACCATTACAGCCCTACTTGTTGGGTACATTAGTATGCTAGACAACCGTGAAAATAAAACACCAGCGAAAATACTTCACGATGCCATCCCAGACCTGGATATTGATGTAACCTAGACACGATGATGAACCTACCTGAAAACCTTTAGAAAAACCATTGCAGCTAGACCATACTTGTTGGATAAGTTAGTGCAAAATGACAACCATGAAAATAAATCACCAGCGAAAAATACTTCACAATGCCATCCCACACTATTGATGCAACCTAGACAATGATGAACCTACCTGAAAACGTTTACAAAACCATCGCAGCCACTTAATTGAGAAATAGTACACGCTGACAACATACACACACATGTATGCATGAATCGCATGCAGACTGAAGGTGGATAAAGAATGGGTGGCAGCAAAGAAGTTGTCATGTGTATCCCATCATGCACTGTTTTCTAAGGAATTGTTTGTATAGGAAATTATGTGAGTAGTAAGTGATGAAATGCCCATATATCAAAGCTATGTATTGTAATCGTGCATTCTGGGTATGTTTCATCACTAACTACTCACATATGTATCTAAAGTTGGGAGATAGATGAACTGAACATGGGTACAAGGATATAAAGCTATAACAATACACACTAGCATACGAGATCAGAACTGATGCTACCGTATTTCTAATACATAATCAAATAAGGGAAAGGAGAAATACACATCGTACGCTAGAACATTAATAACAATCTGTTTATGTGTTTGTGTGTTGTACCGGAACCTTCTGCCACGGGTACTTGGTTATTAAAACTCTCGGTTTATCTGAGAGGCCGGGTAGCTCAGTGGTTAGAGCGCTGGCATAGCAAGCCAGAGGTCCGGGGTTCGAGTCCCTGTCCGGCCAGGATTTTTTTCAAATAAAATAAATCCTGGCCTGTTTGTATTTGTCTGATTGTTATTAATGTTCTAGCGTACGATGTGTATTTCTCCTTTCCCTTATTTACTCACATATGACTTTCTTAAAAAAAATTTCCACAGGAAGCAATGCATGATGGGATACTTCTCTTGGTGGCAGCAATGAGATGCTAATATCCAGTCTGTTTGCCCGGTTATTTGGGTTCTATTTTTTTAGCTGCCTGGGAGCTAATATACACTCCCGGTCAAAAGTGTTTGTGCACAAAACCTTTAACAAGCCATATTTCGAGAACTGTTCATCATTTACAATACTTTTTACAGGGTTCGTACACCTTGGAGCCTTTAAAATTCAAGGACTTTTCAATGACTTTCAAGGTCCAAAAGCATGATTTTCAAGGACTTACCACAGCATAATTTGCAGTATGCTGAACTCTTGTTCCTGCCGACATCAATCCACTCGCTGAATTTGGGATCAGTTAGCCATAAATTATCAATTTTCAAGGACTTTCAAGGACTCTGTGCAAATTTCCAGGACTTTCAAGGCCTTGAAAAGGTGTTTTCAAATTCAAGGATTTTCAAGGACTCTCAAGGACCGTACGAACCCTGTTTTTAACAGATCTATTTTATATTTTTTATAGTTCTAAATAAATCAACAGGAATTGCATTCAGCGCATTTGAAAATATGACGTGCTAAACGTACTGTATACTTTCTTTGCACTTTCAAAAAATAGAGTTTAAATATATAACTGCGCATTTGCTTGAAAGCTCATAAGGTTATGGTCACTTCGGTTACACAGTGATAACGAGCAAGGAGAATAATAACTACACAGGTACATATCAATAACTGCATTTAGTGTATTTGTATGTGGTCCAGGAAATTGGCCATTTTGATGGTTTAAAGATCAAATGGAGGAGGAAATATGGATTTATTTATATTGGATACATATGACACAGGATTAAAAAACATTGATTTGTTAAGAGTCTGGGTCGTTTGATATAATAAATTGGTTTTTACCCGTATTTAAGCGTGCGCAAACACTTTTGTACATTCCATCTTTCTCTCATTATATTCATTCCACAACGAGCCAGACAGATGATACAATAGGCTCGCCTCACTCTCACTGACTGACTGAGTCAAGAGAAGATATCGTGTGTATCCCATCATGCAATGCTTTCTATGGAATTATTTGTATACAGGGTTCGTACACCTTGGAGCCTTTAAAATTCAAGGACTTTTCAATGACTTTCAAGGACTTACCACAGCATAATTTGCAGTATGCTGAACTCTTGTTCCTGCCGACATCAATCCACTCGCTGAATTTGGGATCAGTTAGCCATAAATTATCAATTTTCAAGGACTTTCAAGGACTCTGTGCAAATTTCCAGGACTTTCAAGGCCTTGAAAAGGTGTGATCAAATTCAAGGATTTTCAAGGACTCTCAAGGACCGTACGAACCCTGTGTATAGGAAATTGTATGAGTAGTTAGTGATGATATTACCCTAAATCAATGTTAATTGTTGCAATCTTGCATTTTGGGCATTTTTCAGCACTAACTACTCACATGAGTTCCTGTACAAAATTTCCCATAGGAAGCAATGCATGATGGGATACACACAATGTCTTCTTTTGACTGAGTCCACAGACACTTGACCAATATTCGTGAAGTGTGTGCTGAGTGTGAGCGACCTATATTGCTTCATGACAATAATGAGGCCACCTTGAATGGAAGATATGTTTCCACATTGAACAAATATTAGGCCAAAATAAAAATATTAGGCCAAAATAAAAAAAATATTATGTTCGAGAAAGCTCCCAATTTTGTTATAAAATTGGATGGATTGAGCCCATATTTATTGGTCATGCTTCATGTATGAGTTGTCAAAATATTGGGTGAGATGCAGTCGAGCCCAATATTTTAAAACTCATCTAGCGAGACCAATAAATCTGGGATGAAAATCATTCAATTTTATCAATATTATGATCAGGATCAAAGTTTTTCCACACTTGGATCCTTCAAAGCCTAATAATGCTCAGATTGGGTGTTGTTTTAGGAAATATTTTGCAAATAATGGAAAATGCACCCAAAATTTGGCACTTTGGGTGCTTTTTAAGAAAATAATAAGGGATTGAGGGGATTTGAGAAAGTTGCCCCTGGATCTTGTTTGCTTATTAATAAAAAGCTTCCCAAAGCCTGTGCTATCCTGCTGATTGATCAGAGATGTAGGTGGCAAAACGTTTAAAGGCCTGAAGAAGTGAAGGAAAGGCCTGAAAATGGTGTAAAAATTTCCAAAAATAGGCTGAAAATGAATATAACAGCGTAAATTTTGACAACAGCTGGGCCTTTATTCAGGCTCTGGCCTGAAAACTAGCATCCTTGATTGATGCAAAATGCCTATTTTGAGACACACTCCTTCCTCCCTTTACAAGAGTCCAGTAGGACGAGAATCAAATTTTATTTCGTTAAGTGGCAAAGAAGAGTACTTGAACATATGTGGATCGTCATATCGAAAGGTCCCTTAATACCGGCATAGTACATCACGAGATACATTGAAGCTAAGCATAGTCAAAAATCACGTCCAAGGTCGAATTTCTAATTT
>JXSR01S006524.1:14222-30385 GCA_000969725.1 Ophiothrix spiculata
TTTTTTTTGGCCTTATGGTGTTAATGGATTTCACGAGTAGAAATTTCAAAATCTAAGGCTTTCTTTCCTAGCATGGTGTTGATGATATTTTTATCATAAGTCTGTGTAAGAATATAGGCGTGACACAAGGTGAATGATTTTGCAAAATGCTATTAATTATAATACAACAAGAACCGAGTTGAGACGAAAAGGGACGGTAAGGACACATGGTAAATAATCGGAAAATAACGAGTGGACATGGCTTTGAAATTCCAAGTTTAAAAGAAAAATAGTCTGTGCAACATTTTATTCAGGGCCTGCATTAAAAATAGACTTATATCTTACATCTTAATTTCCAATCTTTAAAATTTTGCACGGAACAAATTTTGACATTTTTTCAGTTCATTTTGCCATAGACAGCTTAGAAAATGGCGAAAAGGTTGAAATAAAGTGAATGAAAATAAAATTCAACATTTGAAAAGTAACATCATATTTTCAGCATATTGTCCATTAATTATTTATTTGTGAGTTCTGCAAATTTAATTCAGTCATTTTTTCAGTATTTAATGCTTTAGTTTCTTTGTAAAAAATAAAACATGGAAAATTACTCCGTCGACATTTTCTGTAATTGAAACTGGAAGTGGTTTCATTATGACAAATATTGCCTAAAATATAGAATTATACACCGCGAAAAACATTTCTAGATATTAACCTTCCAGGGCGGTGTATGCGCGGGGCTTTTAATATTCATTAGTTCTGCATGATTAAAAGCTGATCAATGAAATCTGACTGTGATTGAAATAGGTTTAATATCATGCATGGCTAATTTTTGAAAGAGCACTTAACTGCAGGGGCGGAATCGATTTCGAAATCCGCCCATTGACTTCGAATTAAAATGAAATCTAACCAAATATTTTGTTTCGTTGAAGTTGGATAATTACCTCCATTGTACATTTTTATTTCGACTTTTCTGTTGGGAACTATTTTTTCTCCCGTAGAACGTTAATGATGATACTGGCGGCAGGGCACGTGACATAGCTAGCGCGTGATAGGGCATAGCCGCCTCCTTCTACATGGAACAAAATTGCATTCGTTCATCTCGAACCAGCCGTAAATACAACAAACTTTTTTGACACTCCTAAGTAAAATACATGCAAAGGGTGTGATTCTGCAACTCGCAGATTCATAATCTCCATATATTTACTTCAGAACATCTCCAAAATTGTATTTGAGGAATTTGAATGCATGTTTCTGAGGACCAAGACGTTGCATTTACGGCAGGTTAGATATAAACAGTCACAATTACGCACCTGTGATTTTCACGCTTAGTCTAATCGTAACGACCTTGTTAAGGAGTTCATTATGCGAATTCTGTATTCCAGGTCTCGCAAAACGAGAAAAAAAATATCGGCTCTTCGTACCTGCCTGCAATTTGTATTACGACAGCTGGGCATCAAAAGTTCGACTTGTACTACCTTTGGTCACGACGGGTCATCCTCTGACGTCAGAAACCTGCACGAATCTCATGTCAGCATGGCCAGAGTTTGTTTCGGACTGGCCTCGCTGCAAAGAAACATTTTGTAGTTCTTGCGAAATGTAATGGATTCAACTTATATTTTCCAGATTGAAAAGTAACATTTTTGGTTCTTTTATATCAATTATGCCAACAATTCTAGAATTTCATTCGTTACAGTGAATAATTGAAGAAAAACCTACACGCTTCGCAAAAGAAAAAAAAAAGAAATTTATCAAAACGACTGAGGAAGGACTCGAACCCCTGATCTTTAGATTTCAAGACTCGCTCTATAACCATCAGTCTATTCAAGCTGACGATGTCTACGAGGGGAATTTTATATTATATTCTTCTGTTTATTGTGATTGATTACGCATGCGCAACTTCCAGTACGGGTATTTATATAATAAATGTCCATTAGACAGCAAACAGTCGCGTGTCGCAACGGTGTTGCTTTGTGACTCAGAATCAGGAGATCGTGGGTTCGAGTCCCCTCATAGTCGTTTTGTAAATTTATATTTTTGTTTGTTTGTTTTTGCCGCGGCGTGTTGACTTTTCTTCAATTATTCACTGTCACGACTGAAATTGCGGCGAGCCATTCAAATCTGAGTATACAAGCACGCTGCTTACATCAGATGACCCATAGTGACAAAAGGTGCTGGTTAGCGAAATCTTGGTGGCTGGTTATCGCAATACGTATGAAGAGCCGATATTAGGTACCTTTCATACACTACATCAGCGTATTTATTTCTCCATGTTTTATCTTCAATTTTAAAGTCTTATAGGCAAAATATAGTTTCCAAATTTCATCAATCTGAGTTTTCACATTTTTGCTAGCGGAATCGACCAAACTGAGGTCTTTTATCTTCTAAAACAAGATCGATGTAGTGGTTGAAATTCGTATGTTTAAAAAGGCTCCAAATTGTTGATTTTATAGAAAATACCATTTAATGCATCCTTTTTTTACCAATAGCAAAAAAATCACTCACATTATAAAGGAAAAACTCGTGATGAAAACAAATTTTCATACCCACGTTCCCATTTTGCATTTGCTTTCTCCTTGTTCAAATAATAAGGGTTCGAAGACCGCTTTATTGGCAGGTCACGTCAATAAAAAAAATCTCGCAACCAAGATTCTGTAATATCGATTATGAATTATATCGGATAGAAGAAGGCGAAATATTGTCACCTGCCGACAGACTGCATTTATCGTTTTTAACTTGTTTGTTTCACGGGGGTAGCTGATATTTTTATCTGGGTAACCAATTGCGTGCTAAAGTTTCCTGTGGTGGACATAATCATAACTGAAATCCATTTAAACAAATTTAAGATGGAACACTTTTGCCCTATCTGAGGATTAAAAGCCATACTCGATACATTATTGTAACTCTATGCAGAGCAACAGCTGGATTCTGACATTGCAAGTCTCGAGACCCGTCTATATAGATCTCATAATGTTATAACACATTTTAAACACTATACTTTGGGTGGAATTGCCAGAGAAAATAGGCACATTTTTTTCACCAATATTTTGCCTCTCGTTGTTTAATAACATTTTTTTAAAACAGACATATTAAAAAAAATTCTTGAATTATGTATGGATGTGCATATAACTTGTAGACATCTGAAATTTTCTATTCTTCACATTCAAAAAATTCGATAACTTTTCAAAAATCAATACATGTGCAATAAAACATAAGAATTTTTTTCTTCATACTAGTGGTTGTGCTCCGGCAAAATCTTCTTCCCGATAACATATTTTCGCTTGATAGGGGTAAATCATATTGCGAGTAAATCAGAAAAACTCTAGAAAAAGTATCTAGAAACACTCTATTTAAGCGTCAAAGCAAAACATCTAAGCCCGGTTTGAGTCATGCCTGCTTGAATGTGAGCTAATGTGCTATGTGTAAGTAGGTCAGTTGTGTAAACTATCAACGTTCACCTCCCAGTTACCATGGTTACTGGGTAAGTGAAGTATCTATTGTTACATGACAATGTAAAAACAACCCTGATATAACAGGAAATGGCCAATTCAGTTCCACTAATTCCATATTACTGAGGTTTAAAGTATATCCCTTACTCTCGCACGCTTAAATACAGTCTAAGTCCAAATACGTCATGAAAAAATGTCGGGTTCCCCCCGGTTCCCCCTGGGATTTGAACCCCCGACCCCCGCTATCCCGTTCCAATGTCCAGCTATGCCAAGCCACCGAGCGCGGCCTGCCCGGGCAGCAATTTCCTGATCATCTATATCCGCCGTCTGTGACGTATTGGGACTTCTTGATTTCTTACTGTAGTACTTTGTAGTACGTAGGACATGTAGGAGGGTAAGGGTTAAATATACGCACAAGAATGGTATTTGATAAAGTACCCTGGGATCACTTTATATTGAGTTAAGGGGCCATTGGAGACGGAAACACATTTCATATTTGATGTGAAGCCTGTTTTAGAGGTAATACATGGATACGGATGGATAATTGAAAGCACCTGATTCATAACTTCACTGTAGCTGGAGCTTACCTTTCCCTTTCCTTCTCTTAGCTGCTTTGGCAAGAATGCTTCCAAAACATGTGTTACAAGCACCCGTGGAGATTTCCAAGACTGAATCCTTTGATAATAGGGTGTTGCTGATTCTGGCTCATCTGGACTGGTTGCAAATTCTAATGGAATACTGTGCTCTTCCCTGTTAAGTTTTTCTACGTCTCCATTTACTTGTATGAGAGTCAGAATTTCCTGGACCCAGTGTGTCCCTACGTAGATGCAAATTATATTTAACACAAAGATGTGTAAAGCATTACCTATTTCAACAGCTAATAACATGAGGCTCATTCCAGAGAAAACTAAACCTTTTTTGATTTCAAGCAAAAAATCTGCTTTTCTAATCGACCATATGAGCAGTTTTTTCAGTCATATGTTTGTTACTCGGTATGTGAAAAGTATTTTCTATCAGAATTTTTGAATTTTTTCTACCCGTGCATGAATGAGCACATGTTTTTATTCAAAAATGTCACAAACGTTACCAAAAAGTTACACCAAAATGTCACAAACGTTACCAAAACGTTACACCAAAATGTCTAAAACGTTACCAGACGTTACCAAACCAAACATTGAAGTCCTGACGATAGAATTTCCTACCACTTTTGTGAACTATTTGTTAATATGTTATAAATCATCTGTGAAAGCGCAATAAAAAAATTCGATAACATGTCAGTGAAATTTTACTTTGGCCAAACGTGTGTGTGGCCATATAAAAGTGAAATTTTCCTAATTTTTCGGTCACAAACGTTACTTTGGAATGACCCATGAGTTCCATACATGGTATACATAGCTCATTACAAATAAATCACATACTGAGCTAATCGATTTCCGTAGTTTTCCGAATAGTTTACCAACTAATTTTTGCTAAAATGTGTATTTTTTGTTGATTTGATATTTGATCCACAGTGCTTGAAATGTTCAACAGTTTTGTTGTCTTTAACAAAAACCCAACGAGGTACTATTCTGTTATTGTTGAATTTTCAATAACACTATAGAGACGACTATTCTTTTAAGAGTTGTTGTGAATATTCAAACTAATTGGGTCAATATTTATGCAATTTATCTGGGCTATTTTAAAATATCAGAAATTAACGGGAAGAAGTAGAGTCGTATTTGCTATAAAATAGCCGTATTTGTATAACATGATAACCTTTACTTATACAAACCTGATTTTGGAAATGTCGCGATCATGACGTCATCATCACGTATATCTAATTCTCGTACAGCATCGAGAGAGTCTTGGTTTACCATCGGTGGCCAGTTAACACCTCCGATCACGTTTCTGGCATGTGTTGACATTTTGAATATATCTCCTACAGAAATAACCAGTTAAGTCAAGTGCAACTATTACAATCATAAAAAATCATGTACTGGGGAAAATTATATGCTGATGACCGTCAATGCAGGTTGCAATAGCCCCCTCCCTATGCATGTTGCTTTGGCGATATACCATTAGGAAATAAACAGAGTAGCTGTACCCCTCATTGTATAAATGAATTTGGTTATTAGTTACCACACTGAAAATTTCAAATATTTCTTTGGCAAAGTGCAAAAACGTTGAGAGCCGCAATGGACGCAAATGACCGCAAAGGACGTAAAAGAGATTAACATGGGGATTAAAAAGAGGAAAGATTAGGAGGACAAGGGTTAAGCAATGACGTATTAAAATATAATTACATCCGGGATGTCTAGTGTAACTTGATGTATCATGCAGGAATGATTCTTCACTAAACCAGTATTTTCACATTGCAATGAAAAACAGTTGTGATCTTGCATTGTTTTATATTATACCATTTATTCATTTTAGAGACCATTTTTTAGTCGCATCAGTGGCTGCTTTCCCATTATTGCACCATGTCCAGAACTCGCCTAGTTGTTGTTTTTTAATGCAACTTTGTTTGAGATAATATCATCCATTATTATATGATTAATACAATCCCATCATAGTCTGGTCTGAGTATTTTGCTGGTACCACCGCCTCGCCAATGATAAAAAATGTATGTACCCCTTGCCTGTTATGCTATTCTTATGGTTTACGGATGCCTGAAATTGCATGCTATGGTATAATCATGACAATGGCTTTTTTCAACGTAGAATTTTCAAAGCCGAAGGCTTTCGTACCTATATAATCATAAGTCTATGTAAGAATATAGGCGTGACACATGGTCAATGATTACAACTGTTTTGCATAAGGCTTTACAACAAGGTACGAGTCTATACGAACAAAAATGGATCTTGACAGATTTCAGCCTGTGCGGTGCGACATTAAGGGTCTGATTTGAAAACAGACATCATGTTCTAACCAATTTGTGAATAGTTAAAATGTTGCACCGTACAGATTTTGACATTTATTCGGTTAATTTTGCCATAGAGAACTAAGAAAAAGGCAAACAGACTGAAGTAAAATGAATGAAAATAAAATAAAGTGACACTTTTTTGAGCTTCTTTTCCGTGAATTATTTAGTTTAAAGTTATACAAACGTCATTCAGTCATTTTTTCAGTATGTAATGCTTTAGTTTGTTGGTGAAAAAATGAAAAATGAAAAATGCATCCGTCGGTATTAATACCGGAAAAACAGGAAGTAGCCTCAACATGACAAAAATTGCCCAAAATATAGCATTAAACACCACGATAAACGTTTCTAGTTATTAACCTTCCAGGGCAGAGTTAACCCTCGTCTTCCTAAGGATGGGGATGGGGGTTAGTTACCCCCCCCCCCCTAACGGATGATCGCCGATTGCACCAAAACGCAAAAAAAGCGCCCTCGAGCATTTGGGTAATTGTTTTTACATCCTTTGCGGTCATTTTGACGAAAAAATCGGGGGTACCACCTAAGGTGGGGTTATGGTAGGCCGTCAAAGTCGGCGGGTAGGGGGGGGTGGTTGCTACCTCGGAAAATTTTAAATCACCATTTTGAAAAATTGCCTTGAAACTTACAGAACATGTTATAATTATTGATTTTTTCATTTATTTGCAAAACAACCGACGAAAATCTGACATTTAGAACTTTTATAGCGATTTTTTGACAAAGTCGATTTTTTTCGGTACGGAAATACTTTGTGACGTCATAATTACGTAACGCCTCGACAGATTATCATGATCTTGGTATTAATGGAAAGAGGAGACCCTACCCTATACTATTCAGCATCGAAATGATTCCGTAACTTACCCAGTTATTGGATCACGCACATCCCCTGACAACGGTAAGTCAAATACTTTTGCGTGGTGCTCATTTCAATCATGGTTCAAAACAAGAAAGCGTGATCCAGTTATCTGGGTTATAATCGGATGACACGTAAAACTTCGATACTGAATAGTATCAAACAATATAACTTTGGGCGGTCCCATGTTCAAAATCACAGGGGGGGGTGGTAACCACCCTCCCCTTAGGAAGACGGTTAACAGAAAAATGCTTACGAAGACGACCATCCCACCTAACGGATGATTCCCTGTCGCATAAAAACGCAAACGAATACGACCAAAGGGATATTAAGTTTATTCTTTGCGGCCATTTTAGAGGGAAAAAACCGTAAGTGCCATTTTCAGGGGGTCGGGTGTCCTGTCAAAGTGCGAAGGTAAGGGGGTTGTTGCCATCTCGAAATATCTTAAAATAAAAAAAAAAGGAAATATCCCCTATTTTTTGAATGTATGGTATCAATAGAAAGAGAAGACTACCCTATACTATGGTACTAAACAACTTTACTGTTGGCGGTTAAAAGTCAATTTCATAGGGGAGTGGTTACTTGATAAAAAACGTTATAAAAGTACGTTGGTAAGACAAGGGTTAAGAATTTTAGGTTAAACAAATTCTACTGTATAGTAGTTATGTTCACAAGGTAACGCTATGCTTGATCTGTCAGATAAAAAAGAAAAAATGGTTGAAAACGCTTGCAGTTAAACTCTTCATTCAAACGACAACATACAGTAAACGGTCAGGTCATTTGTCACTAATTTGAGTTATTTATGATCGTTTTTGTTACTGCATGTACTGTAACTATATATAGAGAAACGTCAGCTAATATATATGATGGGGCAAAAAGATCATTTTGCAGTCTGACCACTATCATGCTGGTCTCCTAAGGCTGGCAAGACAAGAAATATTAATAATAACATCAAAAAATTAAAATTACCCTAGACAGTACTCGAATTTAGGAAGTAAATCATACGAATGGACGACTTGTTAACTTGGGAAAACTCACATCAAGTGTTGTGAACTAAACGAGAAATAAAGATATCATAAAATGTGCATGAATAGCCAACTGTGAACCCTCGTACCAAGCTATACATCTAAACAAATTTGCAAATTTATCAACAAATATATTTACTCTACACACACAGAATACCTTCTGATGATTTGCAAAGGAAATGATATCCCAAGTTATTTAACCTCCGAAAGTTCAGAAATAAACGACGTTTATCTGCAAGATAGTTCTATTTAAGACATAGGTGAATAGGAAAGCAAAATATATTATAAATAATGGAAATATTTGAAGTGACTTTATTTTATTTGACGGAAATCCACAAGTCCATATGCATGAAAATTCAAAAGAGACCTCAAGAGTGTAAAAGAAAGAATGGTTCTAAAAGATACTTCTAAGACAGAGATGAATATGTTCAAAGCAAAATAATGGAAACGGAAACATTTGAAGTTACTTTATTTATGTATTTGACAGAAATCCACAAGTCCATATGCATTAAATTTAAAAGAGACCTCAAGAGTGTAAAAGAAAAAATGCTTTAAAGAATGTTGGATTTTAGAGGAAGCAGGAAATCAAAGTGTCAGAGGAACTATGCAAGGATGAGACCCGAGGTGCAGGATTGTGTCTTTTTGACAAATGTTCCAAATATAGGCCTACCCTTTTCACCTTATTAATAGGGTATTCACCAAGGCTTATTGCAATAGTGAATGGTGATGAACTACCACTCCGCGAACATGTCACTCAGGATATCATTGGAGATTGCTTTGCCTGTCAATTCTTTTGAAAACCGAGATTTAGTTTTTTGTCTTACTATAAAAATGAAATTTCTTCCGGGATTAAGCTGGAAAATACTTAAATGACGATACTTATGAACACTTACTTACACTTATTGCCTTATACACAATATACTGATCTCCTTTTCTCCGGTAACCCTACTCCAATTCTGTCAACTCCGGTATCATCCAGCTCATTAGAGTAATAGTTGTAACAATGTCATCGGTCGTCAACCAAGTGCTATACACAACTGCAAGTATTATGCCTGTGCACGACTTTCTGGTTCAACGTGACGTCAAGCGAAACAAATTTGTAATGCAAATAATGGATGAACTAATGTACCTCCAGAACTTGGCTATGACATACATGTAAAAAGGCTGAGTCATGCATGCACCCAAAATAAACCGGGGCATAGTATTTCTTTTTGCCAAGTCAAATAATATACACTTTTCAAACGAATTGGAAGTTCACTCAAAATTATGTCAAACAATAACTTCTTCGACAATTTAACAAAAAATTACCCAGGGGGAGGGGTGTGGGTGTTCCCCTAAGATTTTCCTTTAGCTGTGAAGCTGAAACTTGCAGGACATGTTATAATTATCATTCCTTTTATTACAAAAAAAACCCCGATAAAAATAAGTTATTTAGAACTTTTATAGTACAATTTTGATTTCGGTGGCAAATTTTGCCAAAATGTCAAATTTTCAACCTGAAAGACATTTTTAAAGTACACATAACACCTTGGCCGATGTCTTTGATCTTGGTACCGTTGGATAGGGGAGGACCATACTTATCTACTGATAGCCAATTCAAGTTCATAGGGATTCCGTTCCAAAATATTAGGGGAACACCCCCCCCCCCCTTCAAAGGACGTGTTATAAACAAGAATAGTCCTTAAAAAGGATAAACTCCCGTCAGCCAGCAGTCCGGGTACAAGTTCGCATGAAAAAACATAATTTCCATTCTGTTGTTACCACAAATATATTAACTCTTGTTTGAAAAGGTAGCCTATAGTAATAATATCGATATGAAAATTCCTACGTTGCAAACATGGTAAGTATGATTGAAATATGCGTCCGCTGACAAATTATCTATTCATTTTACACTTCATTTAAATAATGGGGTCAAATTTGACCTAGACACCCTGTGCAGCTGATTGATTTATGTGTCCTACCTGGGGATGTTGCTTTAGGTCCATAGAACACTTCTAGATAGGACACATCTTGACAATCCGCCGTGTCAGGTTTTCATGAAATATGGGGTTGTGCCCCCTAGGTAAACACCAACTTTTGACGGTGCCTTCTGACATTTCTGTGCTGTTTTATTTGTTTCCGATAAGACAATCATTACATGTGGCTAATTTGATTTTCTTTCTTCAAACATGTAAAATATGAAAACTCAATATTTTTGATGGAAAACGTAAAAATTAGCAGTACAAAGTCATATTTAGTAGTATAAAGACCCACAATCTTTGATTAAGCCCTGCATTGCTTGGTATTTGCAATAAAATCCATGGAATGACATCGTTTTTTAAAATATATGTGAAGAGTAAAACAATCAAAAATTAAAGAACAACCGACCGACCGATCCAAATTTTTATTTTCTCCACTGGAGGGCAAACAAACAATGTTTTGGCCTAACTGTTGATTGGAGACCAAAAAGTGACAACGTAGGAATTTTCATATTGCTATTATTACTATAGGCTACTGGTTTAAATAAGAGTTAATATATTTGTGGTAACAACAGAATGGAAATTATGTTTTATTTCATGCGAACTTGTACCCGGACTGATGGCTGACGTGAGATTGTCCTTTTTAAGGACTATTCTTGTTTATAACACGTCCTTCGAATGGGGTGTTCCCCTTATATTTTGGAACGTTATCCCTATGAACTTGGGTTTGCTATCAGTAGATAAGTATGGTCCTCCTCTATCCAACGGTACCAAGATCAAAAACATCGGCCAAGGTGCTATGTAGTTATGACTTTAAAAAGGTCTTTGTACTATAAAAGTTCTAAATAACTTATTTTCATCATTGTTTCTGTAATAAAGAAAGGGAATTATAACATGTCCTACAAGTTTCAGCTTCACAGCAAAAGGAAAATCTTAGGGGAACACCCACACCCCTCCTCCTGGGTATTTTTTTTTACATTGTGGAAGAAGTTATTGTTTGACATAATTTTGTCTGAACTTCCAATTAGTTTGAAAAGCGTATA
Source organism: Ophiothrix spiculata (assembly GCA_000969725.1). Taxonomy (NCBI): domain Eukaryota; kingdom Metazoa; phylum Echinodermata; class Ophiuroidea; order Amphilepidida; family Ophiotrichidae; genus Ophiothrix; species Ophiothrix spiculata. The sequence continues at coordinate 25,441 of JXSR01S006524.1, forward strand.
TATTTGACTTTGCAAAAAGAAATACTATGCTCCGGTTCATTTTGGGTGCATGCATGACTCAGACTTTTTACATGTACACTAGCGGTTTAAAATATTTCCGCACAAACACTATATTCAGCCATATCTCACAAGGCGTTTATAAGGAAACTATCTGGAAACTTATGTTGCTTTTGGTCAGATCTGACAGGTGATCTAGTTAAGTGTAAAATTGAGCACCGAATGGGACCAACCCCCTCACGTACGGGTAGGGGGCAACGACACAAATGGGTCGAAAAACGTGATTTTCAGGTCAAATTTGATTTGACAACGCCTGGCTCAAGGTCACTTCGTCGCTCAAGTTGAGTGGTCATGTGGAATGTGTATATGTAAAAGAGTGACAAGCAGGCGATGAAATGTCCTGGTCACGCTTGACTTTGCCAAGAGAATGCTTGGAAGCTAACGAAAAATGATCCTTCAACGCCACCCAGTTTGCAAAAATAGGGTCGTGGTAAAAGTGGAATGGTCCAGGCGGTATATGACATTTTAAAATGTTTTAAGAGGTTTTCGATCTGTCATATACCGTCACAAAACACTTCACATTCATCACAACCCTATTTTTGTAAACTGGTGGGGCGTTGAAGAATCATTTTTCGTTTGCTTCCAAGCCATTTCTTGGCGCAGTCAAGCGTAACCAGGATATTTAATCGTCTGCTTTTCACTCTATTACATATACTCATTCCATGAGTGGTGAAGTGACCTTGACCCACGTTTTTTGACCCATTTGTGTCGTTGCCCCCTACCCGTACGTGAGGGGGTTGATCCCATTCGGTGCTCAATTTTACACTTAACTAGATTACCTATCAGATCTGACCAAAAGCAACATAAGTTTCCAGATAGTTTCCTTCTAAACGCCTTGTGAGATATGGCTGAATAAAGTGTTTGTGCGGAAATACTTTAAACCGCTAGTGTATGTCATAGCCAAGTTCTGGAGGTATATTGGTTCATTCATTATTTGCATTACAACGTTGTTCCGCTTGACGTCAAGTTGAACCAGAACGTCGTGTACTGGCGTGATACTTCTGGTTGTGTGTAGCACTGGGTAAGGATTTCAAATCACAAACAGTGACGACCGATGAGATTGGCCACCAAAATCAAAATTGTTCCAACCATCACTCTAATGAGCTGAATGACACCGGATTGGACAAAATTGGAGTAGGGTCACCGGCGAAAAGGAGATCAGTATATTTTGTATAAGGTAAGGCAGTAAAGTGTTAATAAGTATCGTCATTTATTCATTGGTCGTCAAGTATTTTCCGACTTAATCCCGGTAAATAAAACAACTAAATATCGGTTTTCAAAAGAATTGAAAGGCAAAGCAATCTCCAAAGATATCCTAAGTGTCGGGTTCGCGGAGTGGTAGTTCATCGCCCTTCACCATTGCACTAAGCCTTGGTGAATAGGGTGTAAATAGGTAAAAAAAGGGTAGGTCTATATTTGAAACATTTTGTCAAAAAGACACAATCCTGCACCTCGGGTCTCACTCTTGCATGGTTCCTGTGACACTTTGATTTCCTGCTTCTTCTAAAAATCCAAAATTATTTGAACTATTCTTTCTTTTACACTCTTGAGGTCTCTTTTGAATTTAATGCATAAGCACTTGTGGACTTCCGTCAAATAAATAAATAAAGTCACTTCCAATTTTTCCATTATTTATAATGTATATCATGTATATTTTGCTTTCCTATTCACCTCTTGTCTTATATAGAACTATCTTGCACTTAAACGATTAATCGGACCTTTCGGAGGTTAAATATCTTGGGATATCATTTCCTTCGCAAATCAGAAGGTATTATGTGTGTGCAGAGTAAATATATTTGTTATCTTCTTTTGAAAAATTTGCAAATTTGTTTAGACGTATAGCTTGGTACGAGGGGTCACGGCTGGCTATTCATGCACATTTTATGATATCTTTGTTTCTCGTTATTTAGTAGTTCACAACACTCGATGTGAGTTTTCCCAAGTTAAAGCAATATTACAAGTTAACGAGTCATCCATTCGTAAGATTTACTTCCCAAATTCGAGTACTGTCCAGGGTAATTTTAATTTTTTGACATTTTTTTTTATTATATTTCTTGTCTTGCCAGCCTTAGGAGACCAGCATGATAGTGTTCAGTCAGCAAAATGACCTTTTTGCCCCACCATGATATTAGCTGAAATACAGACTGTCCACGAATGATTTATACCCGGTTTCAAAAAATCAGAAAAAATATTAAATCATATTTTTAATTTTTGGCAAAACATCTCTGGTTGGGTTTAATTATCACTATAATGTATAATATTTTCAGCAACATTGTTTTATGGCTGAGATTAAAACCAACAACTTTTCAACAATTATAGTGGTTAAGTCTTCTACATTTTCCATAAGTTTCATCAAAATATCATGCTTCACTGCTCTGTGCGATGAGATTATTGAAATCGATACAAACGTGGTTTTGTACAAATAATCATGCAGGTATAGTACTTGTAATATGCACATTTACCAATTCGTAAAGTTAATGAATACAACTTGACCAACTCCAGATCTTCTTTCCTTGCTTTTGCAATTTTCTATGATCTACTAAAAGCATTAACTTGCAAACTTCTGAATCTCTTCCTACTCAGAATAGCAAGCCTTAATCAGATATGGAGCAGGACACTGGTGGGCAAGTTGAGGAATAACAATTCTGTTGATTATGTCAACATACCACCGCGCGTCGATGACAAAAACTGGTCCTAATATTGAGTTATTACCCATAATACCCATCAAAACTACTATCTTTCGGTTGTCATTAGAAATGGCAAATGTAAAGTGTCTAGGTAGATTCCCTTAGGTGCGTACCATCTAACATGATTTGTACCTTTCATTATGTAAAGCTGTCCAAGCGTAACCGGACCAAAACCGTAATTTCTTTCTTCAGAACAAACTTCATATCCGTCACAGTCAGTTAATAATTGAAGGGGTAGGCGCAATATAGTGCTAACCCTCATTCTACACAAGTCACTGGTTTTGATTTAAATGATTTTTTGACTATAAAGATGATCAAGTACATGGGCGAATAAAAATATTTTGACTAATTTTGGAGTCCCATGTGATTTCAATAAAACAAGCAGTCACTTGTAAACTATATTACCCCGAGGTCTTGCACATTACAATATCTAGGTTTCTAGAAACACTAGATGCCAAAGTTTTTTCTTTTTCAAAATGCTAGATCTAAGAGTACTTGATGCAAGAATTATGAATTCAGTGATTCCAGAAGAAAAAAATCCGGTGTTTCTTAATGATCTACGGCCCTGAATACAATTCAGGGGCAATATACAGTGCAACAGGCCTTATTTTTCCTAATTTTAAATGACTATAATATTAATATGTTACGCAGTACCTGTTTGATATTTTAAATATATATTAGCAAAGGGCAGCCCCTTATATGCCAAAATGTCAAGGTCATTGGTTTACTAGAAGCTGGGATAGCTTTTACATGAAAGCTTGTTTTGTATTGGTCAATAGTAGGATATTGCTGGCAAGGCCAAATAGTAAGCCAATCAGTGATGCGTTTATTAAATGTTTCAACTGAATGATCAAGTCATTTAAACACACACTAATTATTTTGTATAATGAGTGTATGAATGGTTTTGTGAGCCATGCTAAACCATTGGGTAACTAATGGTGTAACAATATAATAGCTGTAAATTGCTAACAGAATACTAGTGCATTTAAAATTAGTCCATAATTAAGAAATATTAATTATAACTGATTCTTTGTTTTATTTCCAGACAAAATGTTACAGAAGTTATTTATAACCATAGTTTACATAGATTTATGATGAAATTTTGGTGCTTAACTTTGAATTTTTTGTTAAATTAGCAAAAATGTCAAAACGGTTTCCAAGTCAGAACACGATTAAACAGTAATTACGTTGTAACTTCAAAATTACGAAGTATTTCAAAAATCTGTCTAACAGATTTTTTAAACATGTTTTTCTTTATCCCTTAATACCAAAATTAGACAATTTGATAAAACTCTGAACAAAATATAGGCCTTTCAAAAAATGGTGATTTTTGCACATTTTTGGGTAAAAAAGGAGAAGTACGCAAATTAATAAAATTCCATCTAACAGAAATTTTCACCATGTAGTAACAAATTGTCTGAATGCACAATTTCCAAATTAATGTCAAGATTGTCAAAAATATAGGAATTTATAGATGTTCCTGTTTTTTGTTTAAAATATGCTAATTATATGCAAATAATGATATTCGAAATGAAATTTTAAACAAAATTTACATCTTTAAAATGCAATGTTGAAAATATTATGCAAGAAAAAGAGTTTCATTGAAATTCAAATGAGTAGTTTATATTTTAGTATTGACCAATTGGTTAGGAAAAATAAGGCCTGTTGCATTGTAGTGCAAAGCCATAGTGTCTGATTTTTAAGCAACCCTTAGACTTTTGAACGGCTAAATCTCAGCCATAAAACAATGTTGCTGAAAATATTATACATTATAGTGATAATTAAACCCAACCAGAGATGTTTTGCCAAAAATTAATTGAAAAATGAAGTAATAACTTGCTTTTAATACATATGTTTCAAAACCAGAACAAATGTGGTCGAAAAATAGGTGTGGGTTAGCACTATATTGCGCCTATCCCTTCAATTCTAAAATTGTATTTTACGTTTTAAGTTTGGAAAAGTAACAGAAGTTTCAGTTAGTCAGTTTTAATTAAAAGTTCAATAATTTCTCTGATTACAAATTGAAAAATAAACCCTGTTCGGAAAAATAATTATAACTTTTCACAGGAACAAAATTTTTTGCTTAAGAGTGAAGGTCTGTAAGAATTGAGCAAAATTCAAAAAATGCGGACAAAATGAAAAAAATCGAATTTCTTGAAAGTGTTTGTAGGAAGAGGGCTTAGTGAGTAAGAAATGAAAAT
>JXSR01S006524.1:41638-52099 GCA_000969725.1 Ophiothrix spiculata
TACCTAATACGGTTACCTATCAAATCTGATCAAAAGCAACATAATTTTCCAGATATGTTCATCAAAAATTGACGTTTACATTAAAAAGTTCTAAAAATATTTTTATTCCAACTATATGAGGAACCGTGTATTTTGCCTAGAATATTCTATGCTGACGACAAAATGACGTAGGTCATCGTATAAAACACACAGTTTTATGCAATGACCTACGTCATTTTGTCGACGGCATAGAATATTCTAAGCAAAATGTTCTATAAAATAGTGGAGTCTGCATCGGGCCTTACTGTATGTAAAATTTGGGAATTACCTTAAAACGTTAACTGTTCAGAAAACTACAGAAATCGATTAGCTCAGTATGTGATTAATTCGTAATGAGCTTTGCATGCCTTATATGGAATTCATTTATGCTCATGTTATTTGCTGTTGAGAATAAACGCATGAATAAAATCATCAGAAATGTAACCTTTGAAGTGATATTATATTAATCAGGTTCCAACACCCCAAACATAAGAAAAATGTATTAAGAGCCACTGTAAAAATCCTCTATCCATTCAAGTTTTAATCAGTACAAAAAGTTTCTCAGATTGAAGCACAATGTTTTTGAAATCTTTGTATTATAATTGGCATATATGTAGGAACACACTGGGTCCAGGAAATTGTGGCTCTTATACATGTAAATGGAGAAGTAGAGCAACTCAATCGGGAAGAGCACTGTAGTCCTTTAGAATTTGCAGAAGACCCAGAATCAGCACAACACAATCATCAAAGGATTGAGTCTTGGAAATCTCCACGGGTGCTTGTAACACATGTTTTGGAGGCATTCTTGCCAAAGCAGCTAAGAGAAGGAAAGGGAAAGGTAAGCTCCAGCAGCGACAGCGTCGCTGTCACTCAAAAACCCCTAGTTTATGCATGAAATCTCACCCAAAGACTCCATTCTTGTTTATATTTTTCTATCATCGAATGCCAATTTTCGCTCACCGAATGCCAAAAACCAGGCTCTCAGCTCACCCAATTACTTCTCATTTTTGGACTTAAAAACCCTCATATATTATTTTATATAATATATAAGCGTGTTAGTGTAGCGGTATTTCCCTCGCTTTGCACCAATGAGGTCCCGGGTTTGAGTCCCGCGCCCGGCGCCTTATGTGCATTTGGTTTTCAGTCCATGCTCGCTTCCGCAGGTTTTTCTCCGGGTCCTCCGGTTTTCATCCTGTACTAAAACTGAATATTAAGAAAGATCTAGGACCCCAATGGAAATAAGCTTCATTAGAGGCTTTCTTGGGTTATTCTTGGCTATCAGCCTAAGGAATTCTGTCTTTATATTTGTATTTTTCTCTCACTGAATACCAAAAATCAGGCTCGCGCCCAATGACCCCAGCCTACCAGAGCGCCACCCTTATACCCGTATCCATTTCCTATATGACATGACTGCCCCGGCTCCATTGTTACCCTTAATCCCAATATAAATTGATCCCAGTCATCCAGTGTACTTTATCAGATTCAGTAGCCATTCGTGTACTTCAAACCACGAGCACAGTATTATTACAGACTTAGTGGAACTGACTTCATGAAGGCGCCATAACATGAAAATGCACAAATAGCAGCAAACGCATGTAGGTTTTGCGATACTTAATTAATCGCATAAAGAGCACTAGATTGTAATCAGACTTGTGAAATAGAAAGAGAACAAAGAGCAAACAGTGCGTACTGGGTTGCGAAGCGCAGTAAAAGCAAAACCACGGGCTATTTCTGCATTTTGTCCGATTTGCAAAGTCTTCAAAATAAAATTGTTGACGGCATTTTGATGATTGTGTGTGTGGTGTGTGGGGGTGCGTGGGTGTCACTCAAGTATAATGCTCCCCGGGGCCACTCAAGTATAATGTTGCAGGCATAGCATGACCAGTTTTTCAAAACATCCCCTAAAGGGTGATTGTTTCTGAAGCCAAAATATACCATATTTTCCCCAATCACAACCCGGGTCACAACCTAAATCGAGAATTTTACCGTTGCTGTTTTAACACTAGGGTTTGAAAAGTACACTATATCTAGAAAATGAGCAAAATGGCTGCTTTTGATACCCAAAATGGTGTCACTTAATTCACCCTTCTGTCCTCAAAAACAACCCCAGTTCACCTTTTTGCTTGGTCACGCTATGGCCCATAAAAGTGGACGTGGGAGTGCTAGCATCTTTTCCTTGTTTCTTGTTAATTCTGCAGGTTATATGTGTTTTCCGTAATCCTAAAGACACTGCAGTGTCCTATTGGCATTTTTTAAAAGTGAGAGGAAATGAATCTCTAGACTGGGATAGCTACATCAACAGATTTACCAATGGACAAGGTACTGTGAGCAAAATGTTTTATTCAATGAAAGCATGACAAAAATGCTTGTTAAAATGTTGGTTTGATAGAGTCCAGTGGGGATGCCGTCCCTGGACAAAATCGAGTACAAAAATCAGTACAACATTCCTAAGGTGCACATTTGGAACACCATTATAGTACAATTTTAGTACAAATATAGTACAAATTTGTGTCCTATATAATGTACTCAAATTGTACTTAAATGATGTTCCAAATGTGCACCTTAGGAATGTTGTACTATTTTTGTACTCGATTTTGTCCAGGGGTATACTCTGCATAATAATTGTGTCCCGCCGCGGCAAAAGAATGCAGTTGTCGGCTTCTTCATGTTGCTTATTGTAGTATGTTCACTTATTGAATATATCAGATATGCTATTATATATCAGATATGCTACAATGAGCAAAATGTAGGAGCCGACAACTGCATCCTTTTGCCGCGGCGGGACACAATTATGCTTCTGTCGTGTGTCTGGCTCACAATATGACAAAGACAATCAAAATCTATTGACGTAAATAGGTAAAGCAATATTGGATGAAACGACCTTCACTAATAATACATCATTCGTCATCAACATTTCTCAACGTTTGTCACTCTCCGCAATTTCGTTTTGTTGACGTTGTGTTTTCGTAAATGTGACTAGGACTTAAACCCGGGTACTCGGGTACCCACCCGTCATGAAATTACCCGGGAAAACATGCCGACCTATTATGCTGACGATTGTGATCACAAGCCAGGACTGGACCCCTGCCGTTATTTTTGTTTTCCAATCGAGAAAAATCAGTCTGATTTGCATGTTTACGTACGCCTATTCTGTTATTAAATACAGTTAATACACATACGATCAGTGGAACCACTCAGGACATGATCATATTTTGTTTGGGACCCGAGATCGCACGTGTTGGGCTAATTATCATAAATGTGACGTCACTACTTCCCCGGCGTATACCGACTCATAACAAATGATCATTAACACAAAGGGCACCCTACAAAGCAAAAAGTATTTTTCGCAGCTTAACGTTGCTTGTAGTTCTCCATATCGATATTTGACATAATACCGCCGTTGATGGGGTATATCCACAGAACCGGACGGGGAATCGGAACTCAGAGCGAGGCCAAGTATGATAAACACACTACCTGCTCTCGCTCCGTTTCCCGTCCAACTCTGTGGATTTACCCCATCAATAGCGGGAGTATGTCAATTATTGATATGGTCTATTCTATTTAAGGATCAAAAAAGAGTGTGTTTGATCCGAAAAGAATCAAATTTGAGGAGAATTTGGATCAAAATTGATCCGGAAAAAGGTAAGCTCATATTTGATACTTTATCGGAAAATTTTTATCCTTTCTTTTTAAGAGTGTAGTCAATAGTTCTTTCTAAACCCATTGAAATAAACTTACTTACACATAATTCACTTTTTCACCTGAAGTGTTTACTACGATGAATATCCGTATGTCCTATTATTTCCAATTTAGGAATTTAGTTAGCATGGCTTGGCCAATTCATACGTACTCTTTTTCAGGGAAGTATGGACCTTGGTATGATCATGTCAAGCAGTATTGGCAGAGACACAAAGGGTCAAAGAATTTTCTCTTTCTATACTACGAAGACCTTAAAAGGGTAAGTCTTTTCTATGAATTCCTTGGAGACAATCGAGTACAATTCTTGTTGAAGATTGGAATGTGCACATTTGGAACATCATTCGAGTACAATTCAAGTACAAAAAATGTGTACTATTGTACGTAAGGGTAAAAGGAATCCATCTGCTCAGGGAAAGATAAATAGTTTCCACTGCCATTGCGGGGCCTCGAACCATGGATTATGACAGGGGTTAGTCATGCATTACGAAGCGAGGGATCTACCGCTGAGCTATCAAGGCAGGGAACTAAATTCTAAAACATAAACATTTGAATGCCGTATTTTTCTTTTGTTTACATAAAAATTGCAATTTTTGCCTCATTGGAATGCTCAACTTGTAAGTAAATTATTCGAATGCGTATATCAGACAAAATGTAGATAATGTAGATACTTAAAACAGGCAATTCACAGCTCAAACAGGGCGAACTCAGAGTCGTAATTCACGTCCGGATTTTCGGGCAAAACAACGCGGGTTTGTTACATTATCATTCACAATCAATTAAGCATATTTATAAAATATTGTTTGTAATTCAATAAGAAGTATCAAGCCTACAATATGTCAAAATTTGAAACCAGTCTAATTGTTCGAACATCATGAAATTATGAGGTTTCGGCGAAAAAGGGTCAATTTTTTTCGAAGTAGTCTTTTAGACGTCATTTTGACCTTGATAGGGGACGTGAAATCACTAATAAAGATAGATATATAAACTAGAGACTTTATTCAATATGTACGCCCAAAATTGTGCTATTTTGATAGGTGTAAGTAGGTAAAATTTGCAATAAACATGACATTCAACCGAGCGAGGTGTTTTTAGGGGCTGTAGCCTTAAAAGTGTACACGAACGATGTTCCAAATATTCACATTCCAATCTAACTCTTGACCAGAGCGTTGATTAAAGACATACCCAAAGCATATCACAAATTCAGTCCAGAGCACCGGTCTACTCGGCTTAGTCACTATACTGGGTAGATCTGTGGATTTTATTGGTCACTGACAAGAGGGTAGGCCTAGGTAGATCAGGATCTAATTCCAATCTTGTACTAGAATTGTACTCGATTTCATGCAGGGTTAACATTTGAAAAGGTTTTTAAAATAACACCTGGTATTGTTAAAAATGACAGCAATGACATAAAAACTTAAACAATTGTACCAGAAGCCCTCAAGGTGCCCTGGAAAATTGTGATTTTAATTAAAGCAAAATTTCCTGATTTAGTATTATGCACAAGGGTGTAAAGAACGTAACTTTTTGTGACTAAGGAACAACTCTTGTGCCTGTACTTAGCAGCTCAAATAAGAATGCCATTCGGCACTGCCATTGAACAGTCTTTTAAGATATGATAAATAAACAAATATAGAGATGAATGTTTAAAATCTCAGAATACATGAAAATGATACAATATCATATCTAAATGTGTCTGTAGTGAATAGGTGGTCATGTTCAATGTTATAAGTTGAATATTATTTTATTGTTGATTATCTTTTATTTAATTCCAATGAATTCCGAACATTTTTAGTATTTCAAATGAATAAATCTTGCACGTTCAGAAAATTATTTTAATGGCGTTGTTCAAAATATACCAAAGCTATAGATGTACAATGTGTATCTTATTATTATTTGCAGGATCACAGATCAGGCGTTATTCAAATTGCAAAATTTCTTGGTCGATCTCTGTCAGTAGAAATTGTTGATAAGATTGTTCAACACAGTTCATTTAAAGGAATGAGTAAAACTCACAATACAGCCACAAACGCTACTCAGACTGACGGATCGTTGAATTCCAAAGAAAAACTAAGCGACAAACAGGCTGGAGCAACAGGACTAATCAGAAAAGGTTTGTGCAGATATGTGTACATGCCTTTTGCATTGGTCAGTATATTAGTTAACCCTCGTCTTCCTAAGGGGGGGGGGGGGTATGGATGATCGCCGATTGCACCAAAACGCAAAACAAAGCGACCCCAAGCATTTGGATAATTGTTTTTACATCCTTTGCGGTCATTTTGAAGAAATGTTGATTCCTTTATTTATTTTTCGGTACGGAAATACTTTGTGACGTCATAATTACATAACGCCTCGACCGATTTTTATGATCTTGGTATCAAAATGGAAAGAGGAGACCCTACCTTATACTATTTTTCAATCAATATAACTTTGGGTGGTCCCAAGTTCAAAATTACAGGGGAGACGACGTGTTACAGGAAAAGGCTTAGGAAGACGAGGGTCAAGACTTAAGCGCAAGTGTTTACTTTTGATGATATTGGAGTTATTGGTGTTTTTAAAGCTGTATATTGATAAGCTTTATTAAAAGGTAGGAGAAATTAAAATTTTCCATTCTAGTCTGAGACGTAGCCAAACTGTAATTTCATAACGATTTATATCAAAAATGCATCATATATTTTGAACTTGGTTGATGAAAAGTGAATGTCAATTCCAGTGACTGGTCAACAAAGGTCAAAGTTTAAGTGAACTTTAAAATCTACAAATAACATGACTTCTCTTTTGTGTACATCTCCAAATAAAATCCAATATTTCCTGAATTTACATCAATATTAAATTATAAGACCATATCTCACGTATGATCTTAAGTTATGTAGAGGTCAGAAGAAAACTATAACATTGTCAATCAGAAAGAACCATAGAAATGAGTTATGCGAAAACCTAGAAATAACAATGACTCAATGCTTCATCGAACTTTGATTTTTTTCGCACCAAGAGAAGTGCTTTATCTTCCATTTAGACTTTTAAATCTATCCAAGTTTTGATGTGACAACATCTTAAAGATTGGTAACTTTTCACAATTTTGTTTACAGGTCAAAGGGGCTTCCTCAAACCGTACGCTTCCTCGTCCCCTTCCCTTTTAACTCTACTAAGTCACGTTTTAAACGATAAGAAACTCAATACATGAACATGTTCAATTGCCTTGGACTTCTCATTTTAAGTTAACCATCTAATTGTACTAAATGTTTTGCTGTAGGTTTCATTTTCCAGGAATAAAACCACATTGAACTACAAAGGAAGTATATTGTGTAGCTTTAAATTATGTAACATCTCCCTCATATGTGTACGGCCAATTCTTGACTTACGATCGTATCAAGAATATTTCCATCCATTGAATTCCTAAAGTAAGGCGCAACTGTGTTATAAATACGATAGAGTTATCGGATTCCGACAACCGTTTACGATAGAAAATACATCAGTACCAGAAAATATGAAAATAGTTTGATCCGTTTTTATTCTTCAATCAGTCCTACAAAGTAAAATAATGATATTTATCAAACAAAAATTGATTAAAAATTATCTTGCATACGAGAAAAACAATGGGATGTGTCTATCGGAATCCGATAGCTCTATCGGAAACGTTTCACAGTCGTGCCTAATTATAAAAGTCTGGAAGCAATGTAGCCCTAAACAAAATACCAATGGACCGAAGTATTTGATGCGCTCAGGTTTTCATTTACACTTATGAGTTCTCAGTCTTCGGAGTACTATCATAAAATGAAACTGGAATATGTAAACCGTGATTGACATTATATTATTAATCATAAATAATGAAGACACCCCCCCCCCCCCCACTCCGTTTAGGACATTTAAAGAATGAAACCTATCCAGGGAAAATCAAAAGATCTATTCCGGTAGACAGTTGTCTACTTAGGCTTTGTCCAGTAAAAAGGAAACAATTGACTACCGTAAAACAGTTTTATGACTTTGTAAAAGGTTCATTACTGTTTTTCAATTATTGCAGGTGTTGTCGGCGATTGGAAGAACCATTTCACTGTGAGCCAAAATGAGCTATTTGACAGCGTCTTCGTTAAAGAATTGGAGGGATCTGGAGTTAAAGTGGAATATGCTTAGAGTGATTGATATAATCATTATTCATACCATGGACAGCTGATGAAGGTCCCCTTCATTCTCCGTATAGGACCTTTTTAGGTCATAAATTTGAAAATAATTTAAAAATGGTCAATAATTTCCCCTATTTCATGCATAGAGAAAGCAATGGATTCAGGGATTCCTTAACATTGAAATCAAATATCATGTATCTGTTACATATTACCTTTTATAAAATGATGAAAAACATGTATTTGCTAGAACTGCTTTACGCCCGGGCTTTTCGTGTTTAGGATATTTTGGTCTCATATGAAAGGTTTATTTTTACTCTTTGTATAGATGAGAAGAAACATTTTCTTTATTCTAATTAAAGAAGTTATACCTGAAAAAGCAATTTGGGTTGAAGATGGACCGGGTAGGTGAGGTAATGATGAGTGAGGCGCCAAATACAAGTGATGCACCGATAAGGTTTTTTAACCGATAACCGATTATATAATGAAAGTATCGGCCGATGCCGATACCGATAATTATTTCACGTTATGAATGGTCTTGAAAACGAACCATGCACTAAAACATCAATGCATTTTACTTAATACAATGATTTATTATTTATGAACAGTTAATTAAAATACTGTTCGTGATGGTATAAATACTTGCAATAAAATGCGAGTTTTTACATTCTAAAATCTAAATTTGGTTTTTATGCCTTGTATTCTATTTCTGTTTCTGACACATTTCCATTTACAATATATATAGTTTGTATAGTTAGCACTGGTGGGTCGCAGCTATTATAAGGTATCTTTTGACCTACACGAATGCGCTATAGCATGTCATTTGATTATGAATAACATAAAAGTGTATCCCATTTATAAATAACATCACGTCAGGTTTAAAAAAACATGTTTTTCTCTGTTTTTTCTGCATAATATGCTTAGATTAACTAGTAGTTTGCTGAAACTAATTATCGGTTGATATAATCGGTAATTCGGTGTTTTTTACCGATTCAGAACCGATAAGGCAAATATCGGTCCCGATATATCGGTTATCGATATATCGGTGCAACCCTACCAATTACATGTTAATCGAAAGAAAGTGGTGATTTTTAAAGACATGTCTCGTAAAAAATATAATAATGAGTCGTAGTTAAATGAATCATTTATGCTTACAACGATTGTATCAAATTTTCGACGATAAATATGTAAAACTCTCATGTATACATGCAATTCAAAGTAAAACACACTTTTCGTTGCTATTATCTCGTCAGACATTTGTCAGAAATTATTGCATTGCAGTGGCATAGAACACTATGTACGTTAGACAAATTAAGATAACAATTGTTTCGGTTTCGGGATGGGGGCTTGTTGTGTGTGTAGTCAGATTTTACATTTTACAGGGTTTAAAAAATACCTAATGTCTATTTAAAACGACCAATAACGAATTACATGAAAAAATAACATGTACATGAATATATTTTTATTAAATCATCTTTATTGAAATCACAAAGAAATATTACAAACAAACCCAAGAACATCTCTGGCCTATACTGACCACAGCTACAAACAGAGGGACAATTACAAGACAAAAATGGTGGGGCAGGCAAGCAGTGGAACAATAAATGGGAAAAAAAGCCCCAAAAAAGAATTTAAATGAGCTCATTGATGGTCTAATCTTGCTCAAGTCGTCCATTGAAAATGGTAGTTTAATTCACATACTACCTGTCATATTAAAGTGAAAAAATAAAAGATGCAATTAAATAGCAATTTTACTAAAACTGACCTTGGTGAACTTAGGTCTTTTAGACAAAACAATTCATACAGTAACATCCTTCTTGTCCATTCAGAAATTGCAACGTACCTTTTCTACCTGTTTCAATATTGGCGAGATATCATCGAAAGAAATCATGAAAGTTGATGCATAATCTAAGATTAAGATCAGAATTGGTGTTGCAACATCCTCCCTTGTCAGTAGAAAGAAGAAACAAGAGCATATCAATGAAATCAAGAATGAGGCTTCTTAAGGCATTATAACATCAATCTAACATTAAATATATGTTAATATCGATGGAAAATGGATTTGAGCATTATAAGAGAAGCAGTTCTAACTAAATCGGGTTACTTCAAACATTTTCAAAACTCTTAATGTTCAAAGTACTTTGAGGCTTATTACAGCAGACACATTTCTTCTTAAATAAGTTTGTTAATATATTTTAAATTCAAGATGGCACCGTAGCAACCAAAATAACTGTGCTCAAATATAAGATAGATCAGCATTCATACACTCCGCATGTCACCTAGCGAATCAGAACGCAAGAATATAAAGTACGTGGTTTGCATGGCGGGCGTTTATTACGTACACTCGGTATTTAAAAGGTGATCACCCCGTTTTTGAGTAATTCTTACTCAACCACGATTGGGTAAAAAAATACCAGCCCCATTGATTTAAAATCGACTCCGTCTTGGTGTAAAATCTAAACATATCCATAGAGTTAAAAAGATGAACACCTTATTTTAAGAATTAAATTTAAATCCATTAAAAGAGTTAAAACGGTTTTTGGAGTTAAATTCAAACCTTTTAATGAGTTAAAAAGGTAATCACCTCGTTTTTGGAGTTAAATTTAAACCTTTTACTGGAGTTGAAAAG
>JXSR01S006525.1:20657-32940 GCA_000969725.1 Ophiothrix spiculata
GGGGCGGGTAATTTGAGATCTAATGACATATACCGTAATATATAATCTTTTTTAATCTGCGACAGACTGACGTGGAGTTTAAGTCAACCTATTTGGAACTAGCAGACAATAGTGACGTCATCGGAACTGAAATCATTTCCTACGCTAGGAACACAGAGGAGGTAAGACGTTTGTGCTCTACCCATCTGTCCATTAACCCTTTCCAGTCCGGAGGTATTTCCTCCATTTGATGTCTAACTCAATTATCTCTAGAAGTGTTAAACTTCAAGTCTTGTGTATTTCATTCAAACCTCAGAAAAACATGGTAAACACCTTAGGCTTTAAACATTATTTGTTCTTATATGACCTTTGACCTCATTTAATCCATTATGGCCGAAAAGTCCAAAACGGCACTCTTAGAAAGCAAGGATCAAATATGAGATAAAAAGAATCAATTTTGATCCTTTTTTGGTATCAAATATGAGCTTATCCTTTAAGGATCAAAGTGATCCCAAGAAAAGGATCAAAATGCTTGATCCGAAAAAAGGATCAAATATTTCTTATAAAAAGATCTGCCTAAAAATATATCACTGGAGTGACCCTAGCAGGGCTTGAACCCACACCGCCGGCACGTATCAGTGACCATAACTACGAGACCATCGCTCTAACCACTTGGCCACTGCGAGGCAGTTATCATGCGGGGTGTAATTATCGTATTTATATCATTATTGACAACACCTGCTATGTAGCGTACACGGAGTATACGAAGCAAGGATGAAATATGAGACAAAAATCACCTTAGATCCAAACACGGTATCAAATATGAGCTCATCCTTTCCGTATCAAATTATAATCCAGAAATACGGATCAAAAATTTGATATTGTAATCAAAAAGGATCAAAATATAATGATCCTAAAAAAGGATCAAAAAGGATCCTGGTAAATTTGCAAAAAAGGATCAAAACGATCCGTTTTGGATCAAAAGTGATCCTTAAAGGATCAAAATAAAATGATCCCGAAAACTACTCGTATATTTGATATCGGCCTTCTAAGAGTGTGTTATCCCATATGGGATACGGGACTGGACGTGAAAGGGTTAATAAGGAGATTTCAAATTTCACGATAGGTCATTGTAGCCACCGGACAGGAAACAATGGCCCGTATTCAAAAAAGGAATAACTTTATTCAATCAGTACTTAGGACATATGCAAATGAGCTCATTAGACGAAATTTAATTTTAATTTCCCTGGTATATCCCGGGTGAATATCAGGAAAACTTGGTCGCTAGATTTTTTTCTCGACGTGACCTGTCAGATAGGATCGGACTTTGAACCCCTGTAATCACAAAGGGGTTAATGCAAATAGAAAATGAAGATGTGGATGAAAATATTTAGAGTTTTTTCAATAAGATAAGTCTATTTTTGATAGTGGGGAATAAAAATTGTTAATTTCATTACATTTTAAAAAATATTGTCAATTTTAAGATTTAAAAATCATGAGGTCAAATCTAATTACGTGTAGCGTGTTTTACAAAATTTTATGTGAAATGGCTTATAAAAACTGTAAGATAAGATATCAGACATCATAACTTTATTAAATAAATAAATAAATAAAAATAATACACACCATTTATAGAGCGCCTTATACAACTGTTTCAACGCGCTGAAGCCTATTATTACGCTGCCGTCAGGAAACCGTCACAATCATTTCGCATTCACCTAGGAGTCGCTGGCCAAGCGCGCACCCTATCTGCAGTTAGGTCGTAATGTTTCCCAAAGCAGCTTCCCAATAACGCTCGGGTAGACGAAGCAATGAGGATTAAATGCCTTGCCCAAGGACATTACCTGTTGGCCGTAGCGGGGATCGAACTCACGACCTACTGATTCGGAGTCCTGCTATATTCCACTAGACCACACGAGAAATTCATGAAATTTGAAAAATATATCTTTCCTGTAAGACTTTTAAATCAGTAAATAAATCGAGGGAAATTTCAGTACAACTAAACATTCGAAAGGGACGTGATGTCGGTCATCACATAATCCCGATATACACAGCGAACGTCGTAAACGACAAGTCACACCTTTCGAAGGTCTTGGGCTATATCAGGCAAATCTGACGTCATTTACCATACCACGTGTAGCAGCTCCGAGCTAGTCCATCTAGATGGACCTCATAAGCGAGCGCCGTAGGAGCGAGGTCCATCAACTTACACACCAAACCCCCGCTGGGTTTCTCATATAGAAACTTGGTGACAAGTCAATTCTAGCTAAACAAATAGAGGTATTATGTAATAGATGGTTATATTTGACACAGACTTGAAAAAATGCAAAGGTTTTTGCTTATCACAAACTGTTCCTTCTTGAATTACAGGGTGGTATCATATTTCACTTGCCTTGGATTTCCAAGGCAGGATTTGTTGTAAGTTGATGGACCTCACGCATCGCGTTCGCTTGCGAGGTGCATGGATGGACTACTCCGAGCTTGACCATGTTGACTGGGACATGTGCTCTGACTGTGCATATCATTTACGGGCTATTGGGAAATGGTTTTATCATGTTTATCTAAAGAAAATCTTTTGTAAAAATAGTTTATTGAAGGAATATCAAATCTAATATGATGGACATAAATAACCGTAGATTTGAGGTAAAACGCAAAGACCTAATTTGACCTCACTCGAGGAAAATAAACACTCGCAAAATCACACGAAAAGACACTTAGCAGTCCAGTCCAACTGCCCATTTAGGAAAGGTTGCCTGATACGGCAGCACCTTTCCCAATATGGCAAGCATGAATACCCACAATGCACTGTACCATGAAAAATGTTTAATTTTATAACTTGAAATATCCTTTGATATAAGAGTTTATTTACTATTTTTCTCAACAAATCTCAACTTAAAAAGGGTTTCAACATTTTACAATTAAAAACTATTTGTTTACTTTTTTTTAAATTTGAATTAGGAAAACCGTTAAAAACGGTTATATCATTTTAAATACTTTGCTCCTGGTCAATATTTTTTTCGCTTGGTGAAAACCCTCCAAATATGACCCTCTTGCTGTGTACCAAAAATCATCGCCAACCAAAGTGTCGTTTGGTTCACAGCTAAGATTTTTTAAAATACAATAGGCTTCGCAATGCATTATGGGTATTATGCTTGCCAGATTGGGAAAGGTGCTGCTGTATCAGGCAACCTTTCCTAAATGGGCAGTTGGACCGGACTGCTTAGGGCCTATATTTCCAAATTTTCCATTTTTTTAAAATTTCAAAATGTTTTCATAACATTTATGCTTCTAAGTGCAAGTTTGGTTCGAGATTCTATGCTACTTTGGCAAGTTTACAGGCTTTTTAAACTAGGGTATCCGAACTCATGAATATTCATACGCATGTAAAAACGGCATTTCCTGTAATTTTTCATGAATAAAAAAAAAAAGCGACATTTCAGCGAGCTGAATTCTGGCTGTATTCCTTTATTTTGCATTCTTGGATTAGAGATATCAAACAGTCCTGAACTAAGTTGGATTTGACCAAGCCTGAAATAACTAATTAGTTGAATAAGTTTGTCTTTTGGTGCAAATACCAAATGACGACATCAATAGAATGAAAATAAGGATGAATAAGTTATTCCTCTTTTGTGAATACGGACCAATGCTAACTTTAGCTCATATAACATGTCCAAAATGTACCACTGTTCGTATTTCACACTTATGTTCTTTGCAACTGTATATATAGGGCCGACGATTTGACATTTCAGAGTACGCATTTTATGCAGATATTATGATACACCATTGCATAATAAACTATAAACATAACTGCACTTGATGTGGCGCGCTGATCCGTCACACAGACCATCAGTACGAAAATCGAAAGCTCCTTATTTTAGGCATATGCATACTACATGCACCTTTAGTTAGGGCCCTTAACGATAAATAGTGGCAAACAGATGACAAATCCGCCAAGGTTCCGATTGACATAAAGATTACGGTAGTAATTGGCTCCAGAAATATTAAGCCAATATTGGGGCAAATGTTCACCATAACAGCTAAAACGCAGCTTGCGCGACAATTTTTATACAAACTTATCATTGAAAATGGTATTTGGAGCTATAAAAAATATATAGTTAAGAATTTAGACCATATTTCAAATTCAAAATGGTCGCTGAAATACCTTTTTATCATTAAAATTGACAAAAACAGCACTTAAAATGCTCATTATCCTAAATAATCATCACAAAATAAAATTTTGAGATACAGCAAGATCATTTGTGCTCTAATTATGTCTCTAATATGCTTCATATTAAGAATGGCGTACGGAATGAGATACAAAATGGCCGCCAAATATGTTTTATGCATAAAATATGGTTTTCAGCGACAATATTCAAAGCACAAAGTGATCAAAATGATCGATGGAAAATGGTTAAACATAAACATTAATTGTCCCTAAGTTCATTTTATCTTAACATATTTTAAATCCAAAATGGCACCATACTGAGATCTATATAAAATGTCTGTAAAAATTGTTTATATGCAAAAACGGTCTAAAGCGACTTTAAAATGGTATGAAAATATTAAAATGTACAAAATAATCATTGAAAAACGATTATGATGTTTAACATGTTAAAACCCTAAATTGCGCCCTTATTAAGATCCAAGATGGCCGCTAAAGTACATAATCATGCGCAAAAATGGGTAAAATCGCGTATCGATTTTGAAACAGGCTGGAAGGAATATTTAAAATTATCCATACAAATGCATCTGAGAGTCTTATTAAATTATGGTGTTAATATGTTTTAATTTCAAAATACCGGGTGCAAGGAAATCCAAAAAGGCTGCCAAAATGTGAATTTTGACTCAAAATAGGCTAAAATTAATATTAAAACTGTGTAATTAACAGTTTGTCTCTGTAAGAATGTACCATGTGGCGATAAATGAGTCATCGGATCAATTTATAAAAAAAATTGCAGTGATACAGTATCATACAAAAACGCTATAAATGAATCCCCAGGTTCTTGCCGTAAGTTTCGGTTTGGCTGAAAAAAACAAACAAAAACAAAAACATAAACATACTCTACATATAACTTATGCCTAAATATTTACATTTCAACTCTCCCAGATATTTTCGTGTGATAATGTTAAATATTTTATTTTCTAATGCTGTTATAAAGTTACTATAACCCATTTTAAAGCCGAAAATGGCATTTTGCGGACACTTTAAATTTGAAACATGTAAACAACCTAATAGGGAATTATTTCTCTTGCAACGCCGAAGCCATTTTCCACTGATGAATTTAAAATCAATGCCGTTTTAAAGTCGCTTTATCTCATTTTTGCATATAAAAATGTCTTTAAGGGGCCATTTTGGATCCTAATGTGGACACAATTTTGGATATAAAACATTTAATAACCTAATTTGAGGACAAACGTTACTCTTGTTTCTCTCACACCAAATTTTAACATATTATTTGATAATTTGATAGGTTTAACCCGTTTTTGCGCATAAAAACTTATTTTGGCGGCCATTTTGGATCTCAATACGGGCCCCATCTTGAATTTAAAACAGTGTAACTACTTAATTAGGGGTCAAATGATCTTGATACAACCATTAATGCAATATGTGGATCGTCATATCGAAAGGTACCTTAATACCGGCATAGTACATTACGAGATACAGGCCATTGAAGCTAAGCATAGTCAAAAATCACGTCCAAGGTCGAATTTCTAATTTCATCAGAAAGGTTATCATTGAAGTGTATTCTATCATATTAATCAGGTTCCAACATCCAAAACATCGAAAAATTAATTAAAAACCAAGCTAAAAATCCTCTCTCCATTCAAGATTTACTTAGTACAAAACCTTTAAACTCGATTTTCTCTGAACTATAGTTTTCCGAATCAGCCCGATGCCTTTTACCAATTTGGGTGTAACTTCGCAACCGAACATCCAATGACCAAAATCAAGGTGTCATTTTAAAGCTTAAAATCTCAGCTTTCAGATGAGACCACAAAATCAATTTTGATTTTGCCGACCTTAAGGTACCTTTCGATATGACGGGTCACATATGTTGTGGATTATAAATGATACTAGGCATTTTTAAGGCCGTTTTGGTCCATTTGAATGAAAATAATCTATTTTGGCGGCCATTTTGAATTTGGACGATCAATGATAGCTTTGTTCATACTAAATGTATTTTCTGTAACTTAAGTAACGATTTTGCAGTGATAATTTTGGATATAATTTGTTTACAAGTGTTTTTTTAAAGCCATTACAATGAAAATATCGATTTTTTGACCCCAAAACAAGCTGCCCCAAAATAGCTTAAATGGTTTTGAGGCAGTTCTTTTCAAAAAACGTACCGTCAGCTGAATACATGTGCAAAAATTGGCAGAATTGTCATCTGTGTAACGACTTTGACATAAGGGCCCTAACTACTTGAACCCTTTGATGCCAATAGCACAAGGCAGGGTCATTGATAATATTGAAACCGGTGTAATGAAATACAGCGTCCGTGTGACTGAGCGTCCTAGCTACTATTCATTTGTGTAGAACGTACTTGTACATGTACGATCAATAAATCATTGATTGCGGCTTATTCCGTGTAGTTCAATTAGACCCGGACTCCTGATTATGGGGGACTCACAGTCTCATTACACCGGCATTGACACCAGCGAGTTTGGTAAACAGAAAGGCGTTATCAACCACACATTGCTTAATCGATGTATATCACCACTTAATCTCAAGTGTTGAGAAATCCGGCAGCGTAAACTTGTACTCTTGTACTGACGGCTTTCTCAAAAGCATTTGATCTTATCGACCATAAGATGATCAAATTGCTTGAACTTGGGGTGCCCCCATCGATTGCGCGATGAGTGGTTGACTCTCTCACTAACAGAAGACAAAGAGTAAAGTATAAAAATACCTCCGGTGGTGTACCCCACGGTACTATCCTTGGCCCCATTGCCTTTCTTGGTGTATTTTGAGATAGTCAATCTAAGGTATGGAAATATGTTGATGACCTCAAAATTGGTAATAGTAGGGAATATGATGGTACATCGAGTATTCAGCTCTGATGATCTTTAGGACTTGTCAGTCTCAAATAATCTCAAGCTTAATCCAGCTAAAAGACATTTATGTAAGATTACTTTGGCAAGAAAGCCCACCCAGATGAGGTTGTCAACACCGCTGTTTGATCACAATTAAAGTATAGCCATTTATAGCTAAATGTACATTATTGGTGGCGCTATTCCTATAAATCAAGTTTCCAGGTTTTATGAATCTGTGAACCTGTTTTGACACTTGCCACATAGATAAGGTAAAGGAGACCAAATACTAATTTTATTCATATTAAATTCACACAATGTTTATGCTTCGCAAACGTCAGACTACCCGACTCAAAACAATGAGTCTGTAAACATGTGTATGAATCTTGCCCAGAAATCACTCGCTTCTGACTGGTTCTCTACTTGGTTTACACCCAATGTGAACAATTCCACCATGCAACTCGGACAATGTACTTTTAATTATCTTATCTTAATGTAATTTTTCATCAATTCAGCCTGTGGGCTGCCATGTGAATTTGTTTAATAAACCAATTGGAGTTTGAACCAATTTAATGGAAATCTGGCATAATCCCGTAAATATGATATTCATTAGTTTGTTAAAACGAGCTTTCTTTTCAATCCTCGCCCAATTCCATAGATATTGACAGTGTTAAACTATCAGGACAAACAGATGAAGAGTAACGGAGCTCCGCTGCCGAAAATATCTCGGGCTATAGAGTATGATCAGAAACAGGTAAATATATATCTCAACCTTAAGGGTAAAGGGAATCCATCTGCTCAGGAAAATGTGAATCCTAACTATTTTTTAATCATGAAAAGATAAATAGTTTCCACTGCCTTTGCGGGGACTCGAACCATATATTCTGGCAGGGGTTAGTCATGCATTACAAAGCGAGGGATCTACCGCTGAGCTATCAAGGCAGCGTTGAGATCATGAACTAAAATCTAAAACATAAACATTAGAATGCCGTATTTTTCCTTTCTTATCATAAAAAAAATGCAATTTTTGCCTCATTGGAATGCTCAATTTGTAAGTAAATTATGCGAATGCGTATATCAGACAAAATATAGATAATGTAGATACTTAAAACAGGCAATTCACAGCTCAAACAGGGCGAACTCAGTGTCGTAATTCACGTCCGGATTTTCGGGCTAAACAACACGGGTTTGTTACATTATCATTCATAAACAACTCAGCATATTTATAAAATATTGTTTGTAATTCAATAAGAAGTATCAAGCCTACAATCTTTTTGAAACCAGTCAAATTGTTTGAACATCATGAAATTATGAGGTTTCGGCGAAAAAGCGTCAACTTTGCGAAGTAGTTTTTAGGCGTCATTTTGACCTTGATAATTGACATGAGATCACTAGTAAAGTTCCATGTATAAACTCAAGACTCTATTCAATATGTACGCCAAAAAATGTGATATTCTGATAGGTATAAGTAGGTAAAAACTAGCAGTAAACTATGGCAAGCCACAGCAGACAAAACCCCTATGAGTTTTTAACCACCCCCTAGAGTTCACAGCAATACACCATGAGTTTGCAGCAATACACCACGAGTTTGCAGCAGCACACTTCGAGTTTGCAGAGATACACTACGAGTTTGCATCAATACACTACGAGTTTGTAGCAATATACCTCGAGTTAACAGCTATACACCACGAGTTTGCAGCAATGCACCTTGAGTTTGCATCAGTACAATATGTGTACCGTCGCGGCAAAAGGGACCAGTTGTCGGCAACTTCCATTTTGCGCTAGAGGCCGGTAAAGTTGAACAATACCAAAATATGATGGGAAGGTCAATTTTGAGTTTTTTGTGGAAATGAAATCGTTGAACCCTTTTGTATCCAAAATGTAAAGATGGTTAATCAAATATAACGACTAACTTGTAAAAAAGTGTGATTTTTATCGCTATGTCGAATCGTTTTCATCATGAAAATGTGAAAATTTGTGTTTTGACAAACGGTTATGAGTACGAATATGGTAATTAATTATGCAATAATGAAACATGGTATTGAGTCCAAAAATTGTTATTAAATTACGCAAGGTATCGTCTTCCATTGAGCCAAATTTCAAGGCGATAAACAAAAGGGAACATGGTGGTTGCTATGGAGATTTGCTCATACTCTATTCAGACTGCACACAAAATCGAATGGAAAAACAGGCCTACCTTTAACAGCCCTTTTCTCACAAACTAGTTTTAACAAACGGTTATGAGTGAGATTTTATAATTTGCCAAAACTCGTCACCCAAAGCTCCGATTTGCATGATTTTGGTATCATTGAAAAGGGAATTAAATGAGCTTTACCACCATATGAAAATCTCCATATTTTGGTTTTGACCCAACTGGACCCTTTTGCCGCGACGGTACACATATACGAGATACAACAATCCTCTGAAAGAAGAGAAAATAGCGTGTGTATCCCATCATGTATTTCAACCTATGGGAATTTTCTACAGGAAGTCATGTGAATAGTTTAGTGATGGAAAATGCAAGATTACAACGAATAACTTTGATTTACGGGAATTTCATCTCTAAGTACTCAAATACAGATGCTATGGGTTAGAGTCCTGAGCGCGGCGGTTTCGTCTCCTTGTTTCATTGGGCAAGAAACTTTGCTCTACTTGCTCCGTGGTTCTGAAGTCACGTTAAGCCGTTGTTCCCCTGCACGAACAGACGGTCCTTCATGGGGTATATGTGAAATGCAAATACAGTGTATAATTGATTGATTGATTGACATGACATTTTCCTAGTACAAACAATCCAATAGGAAGCAATGCATGATGGGATACACACGATATTTTCTTCCAGCTGAAGGGATCGTCGACGAATACCGAAAAGTATTACGGGAAGGTTCTGATTTCTTCTTTTAACTCGAGGTATAATGCTGTAAACCCGTAGTGTATTGATGCAAATTCAAGGTGCATTGCTGTATCACTTGTTTGAGGTGGACATTTATTCATTTTTAACCAAAAAAATCATTTTTTTCTACACAGAAAGTTGAAAAAGCAGAACAAGTAACTGGAATGTGTTGCATAATATAGTTTTTAACCTGTTCTAAACTTTTTATTCCATTTTGATGAACATTTTGTTAATTTTAGCTCATTTACTGGTATTTTTGGTAAATTCAGATATGTGCAAAAATGAGGGCGCTATACATATTTCAAATTATTGATTATATTTGATTATCGATTATGTTGTTTGATCTGTGAAGATTTTGGCTAAAAATTATAAATTAAATTTTCTTGACGTCACATGCTTCATTTGCATATTTAATTTCAGTAGTACAAACCAGTATATACATCTACATCCAAAAATGAGTTTTTATGAATACCGCCATCTATTTTGAGACTTAGAAATAAAATGTCCCTATTTCTATTGGGTTCAAACAACAGTGTGTAAACTCGTAGTGTATTGATGTAAACTCAAGGTGCATTGCTGCAAACTCGTGGTGTCTCGCTGTAAACTCGTAGTGTATTGATGCAAACTTGCGGTGTATTGCTGCAAACTCAAGGTGCATTGCTGTAAACTCGTAGTGTATTGATGTAAACTCAAGGTATATTGCTGCAAACTCGTGGTGTCTCCCTGTAAACTCGTAGTGTATTGATGCAAACTCAAGTGCATTACTGTAAACTCGTAGTTTACTGATGCAAACTCGTAGCCTATTGCTGCAAACTCATGGTGTGTAGTAAACTCATGGTATATCTCTGCAAACTCGAGGTGTACTGCTGTCAACTCGCGGTGTATTGCTGTAAACTCGAGGTGTATTGCTGCAAGCTCGTTACAAACCCATGGTGTATTGATGTGAACTCGTGAGGGTGGTTAAAAACTCATAGAGGTTTTGTCTGCTGTGGCTTGCCATAGTAAACATGACATTCAGCAGAGCGAGACGTTTTTAGGGACTGAAGCCTTGAAGTTATATTGACAATGATAAAGTATCGCCTGAAAAATGCACATTGTATCGAATGATAGCATTAAATAATTGTGTTATACACAGAACGCCCACAATTCTGTTATTACCATCGTCACGGTGTGTTGTTTCTAAGAAAAAAACAAACAAAAGCAAACAAACAAAAATATACTCAAAAACAAAACAAATCGAACCACCCTCTCTCTCTCAAAAAAAAAAGGAAGAAAGAGAGAAAGAAAATAACATTTTCTCGTAGTGAAGGAAAGAAGTACAGTTGTTTTCTGAGGAGTTTAAAAACAAGGTAGTATTTGAAAAAAAAACTATGCTGGCCGAGTATGCAGACCTCACTGCACAGATTGATAGGAATTAGGCTACAGGCCTACCAATTAGAAAAAAAAACTGAGGAAAAAAAGAAAGAAACTATGTGACTTTTTTATTATTTTGGCAAATAGTGATTATAGACATTTATAAAAAGTATAATAATTTAAGGACGCACGCCACTAAATAAAGGCTTTTTGGCCCGTACAGAGCAATGCGGGAGGATGTGTTTTGGTTGCCCTCTCTAAAGAAAAAGCTTCAAATATGGCGGGAACTGGATTTTTTGATGTAGTCAGGCTGATTAAAGATGACTATAATTGTGCTGGTTTTGTAAAATTGACAGCAGATTTTCGGTGTCTAGAGAAATTTTGTAGCGAGTTAGAGAAAATAAAATTTTGAGCATATCCTATGTTCGAGGCGACCTAGCAAAAAGGTTATCCTATATTTTTTTTTTAATTTGGTGGCTCATCTAGATCCTAATCTCAAAATAAATTCAAGAGTTGAAGCAACCAGTCGCTTTATATATAGCCAAGATATCGGCCATGATATGGAGGTTGTTTTGCATAGGAATGAATAGGCGATCTATTTGGTGGTGTGTGTTCTTAATGAAATATTTGATAACACCCCTTCCCCCTCCCCTCAAAAAAAAAAAAAAAGAAAAGAAGAAACAAACTAAACTAGTAAGTTGCGCCACATAAATGGAAACAAAATGCTGGGGAGAAAGCCAATGTTGCTTAAATGAAATAAAACAATATTTCTCAGAGTGGGCTTATCCTTATAATGTGTTGCATCTATGTTAACACGTCAAACAAACATTTTAAAAAGTTTTTGTTAGTCGTATAATATGCGCTTTGGAGACCCTTTTCAGTTTTCAAAAGCTACGTATTTATTTATTTATTCATTTGGGGGTGTACCTTTTGGGTCTCATATGTCGGTTGCCAGTAAACGTTACTCACAAATTTAAGTGATTACAGAAGTTTCCCCCATCAGAATTTGACAATGTAGACAGGTATGCT
>JXSR01S006527.1:0-19397 GCA_000969725.1 Ophiothrix spiculata
TATTAAATGATTTTTACATATGAAAAGGAACCAGATTTAGGTTAAAATAATCATGAAAACAAAAAAAACTTATAATTGAGCAAATATTATCAGGATTATGTCTGTAAAGATGGCGTTCTTCGTTGCCGTAGAATTTTTACAACTTACCCAAACTGGGAAAAGTGTCCAAACTCCTGTGGAGCTTCAAACGCTCACTTCTAGACAACTAAAGCATGGATTTTCTTCATTTTTGCACCACAGCAAGTCATGACATTAAGCATGATTGTCACTAAGTTTCATTATCTGTAATAATGTGGTTTATAAATTATGTAGCGTTGAAATCTTGATAACTTCATTCTGGGACACACTGTAGAACAATCAACTTCTTGTTATTATGATGGTTGTAAGATTGTGGCTTCACATAGTGAAAATGCACAAAAGCCATAAAAAGCAAGCATGTTTTTACACTTAAAAGAATGAATTATGAGCCATCATGCTAAGCACATGAGTGTTGAAATCTGTAAGCTGCCTTTCAGATTACTATATAGAACAATCAACTTGTTATTATGATGGTTGTAAGATTGTGGTTTCAGGTAGTGAAAATGCACATTAGCCATAAAAAGCAAGCATGTTTTGTGTGTAGCAATAATGCGGCACTCCACGTGGACGAATCAATCTGTACTTGGCACCCATCTAGATTAAACTAGATTTCAGCAAGTGGTCACACAAGCGTTAGTGACTGTATGTGTACTTCATGTCGTTGCGTTATTTTCATGCATATGCACACTACCAGACAAGCGTTAGTGACTGCGTGTGTACATACGTGTAGTTACGTTATTTCCACGTACATGCACACCACCAATACGTGCCACTGAAGTAAAGTCAAATTGATGCATGAATGTGTGAACTCAATCTGCACTTTGTAAATGTGCATTAATCTAGATTCATCTATTTGTGTGGAGAGCCCCGTTGAGTGTTTACAGACCAGGATATACTTCTCTGAGCTACCAATATTTGGTGCAACAAGTCTTTGTTATCCTATACTATAAGTTTGGTGATGAAAAATCAATACACCACACTTTTTTGTCTATGTTGCCAAACATTTGATGATTTACAAGTTACAACACCAAGCCTCTGTTATTAATTAGAAAATGCATTGGAAATAATGTAATAACAGAGACTTGTGGCATTAAACATCAAACATCCTGGCCCTATGAGTGCATTGAAGAAAATATTTCATGAGAGGAAATGATTATACAAATAATGAATGTTTATGAGTGCAATAGTGCAAATATTTTCATAAGGTGAAAGCTGAAATGTTCTATTTTCACAAGGCGAAGCCAAGTAAAAATAAAACATTTCAGCTTTCACCTCATCAAAATATTTGTTCTATTGCACGAATATAAAAACATTCATTATTTGTTTTATATAACATTGAAATAACTCCTTGTTATTTAATTATACATTTTATAAAATACTTGGGGGAAAATTGCGATTGACGGACTTACATTTCTGCTATAGACTTCTGTTTGTCTTGTAGTATTTTAAATTCAGTTGTCATACAATTCAGTTTTGTAAAAGTGTATTCTATTTACTTTAATCACATAGTTCATTTAGCCAGTCATGCATGATTCAGACCGTTTCCAAATTGTTTCAATATGCTTGATTAATTTGTTGTTTAGGCCAACAGGATAACTATTTGCTTTATAAAAGGTAAACAATTAAAATGATTGTTTGTGCCCGTTTTTTGGACGCAAGAGTTAATGCGGGTTGAACACAGTTTATCATCGCACGGTTTGTCAGCGTTTAAGGCAACTTTATACAATTATGATTATAAAACCTTTTCAATGATGAATATAATGATGTTCAACAATGAATTCAGGCATGAGAATATTCAGGTTTAAACCTGAATTTAGGTTTTTTCTGTTCAAAAATCAAAGATTTCTTTGAATTTCAGCCTATTATTGCTCTCTTTTGTCATCATTTTTTTTTTTGTGTGTGTGGATGTGTGCTCTCGTGCCTGTGAATATAACTAAAATTCATTGTTGTGACGTCATGTATTAATTAAAGCTAATAAATAATGACACATGGTATACAATCCACCCATTAAATTACAAGGATTTATTTGGGTGTTATATAAAAGTATTATTCTATGAGGCATAGCCAAGCAGGGTCTTTCATGAAATGAAGTACTTCTTCCATTGCAGAGATGAGAAACATTATTTGTTTTATATAAGTTGTAGAAGCATTTAAAAGGCAAAATTTGCAAATATGTATGAGATGGAATATTTTTCCAAGATACCAACTAGTGTTGAAAGATGCATGAAATATATATAAGGCTGACTAGAAAAATGCATTACCTTTGTGCACACACATGTTGCCATAAACATGGCAAACTAGTTGCTGAAACTTTGTTCATGACAAGATTACAATGTTGCAAATAACAAATGTTAAATCAACCAATCAGATAACTTTGTATAAGTGACATGAAAACTGAAGTAAGTCCATTTCATAGAAAATTGTAATTGTGTTATTTATATAAACTTAAACAAATAATAACATTTATTTTTATGAACACAAATTTCTTCAATTTACTCTTGTGTAATTAATCAAATGTGTTTTATTAGCATTTTTTGTACTTTCTATAGTGTGTGCATTAAGGTTGTCACATTTTCTTATATTCTAGAATATTGTGCCACATAAATTTGAAAATTGAAGGCTAGAGCACCAAATGCACACTTTTTTCAGTATATGTCTAATTTCTTTGTCCAGTATATGTCTAATTTCTTTGTCAATGTGCCAAAATTGGTGTGTGTGCCTGCTATTTGAGAGTCTTTGTTCTAGAATATTGTTGAAATATATCCATTTATATTTTTTAAGTGTGCACAAATTAAACTAAATATTTTAAGTTTTCATTATTATTATGACACAGTTTTTAATATTGTAAATTAAAGTGTGTATTCTGAACATTACATAGATTTGTCTAAACATATGTGATGACTCACCCCAAAAAGGGGGACTTTATGACAGAATACTTTTTGAGAAACTGGTGAAAATAGGCAGCAAAAATAAAGAAAATAATAAGAATTTCCAGTACATTTTCTGTTGTAAAATTTAATTGCCTTGTTCAATTTCAACAAGTAAGGTGTCATTTTAAAGCCTAGAAAATGTTGTAACAGATGATTTGATAAAATCAAAATTGATATCATCTGCAAAGTCCCCTCTTTCGGGGTGAGCCATCATATATATTATTAATTTTTGTCATGACACACTTTTATATTGTAAATTATAATTGTGTGTATTCTGAAAATCAGAGATTTGATATAACTTAAGGTTACACCTTTACAGTATTATATAATGCAAATCTGCCAATGACCAGGATATTGACATGCGCCAAGCATCAGCTGAAACCCATTGAATACCTAGATTTCCTAGTTTCATTTGAATGCTTTGTTACCCAGCAACTGCTGATTAAATCTGTACAAATTTCTAGAAGAATTGTTTCAGGCATGATGTAGATGCTAGTTTTAATGTTGATCAAAATATGTGATTTTGACTCTATGGCCAAAAATTTGCCGCATCAGTTTTTGAATTTGTTGTTTTTGTCAATATTGCCAAAAATCTTGATAAAAATTTGAAAGTAGGCCTGGGACTAAAACCTGGGTACCCGGACACCCGCCCGACATTAGCGTACAAAATCTGTTATTCGATTACTCAAATGGGAGTATTGAAATTCATATTTCAGTAATTAACATTTTTAAATTCACTGCAACATCGCTTGACGTCTACCGATAAGCATATTTCTAAAGTTATAACGCAATATGCGCAGCACGTGTAAAGACTGTGTATCAACAGACGTCATGCACTGAAATCGGCATGTTCACTCATAAGAATTTGGTCATGACTATTCTCGCTCGTGAGCCGCTCTTGAGCAAATTCCCAGTGTGAACGCAATTATTGAAAGTGTCTCACTTGCCACTAGTTTTAACGTGCAAGTTGTGTCCCTGTGTGAACGCAACTAACAAGTTGTCTTGCTCTAGAGCCGCTCACGACTAGTCATGGCTATTATGTGTGAACACGTCCATGTGAACGCATCTTAAGACAGTACCAAAGAGACAAGAGGAGTGGCGTAAACTGTGTAAGGTCAACATAATTGTGCACTTGACAAAATACTACGAATGTACCTGAAACATTTCTTTATGACATACTATCAAGACTTTAGTAGGGTCTAACTAGATGTTTACAAAGATGCTGAAATTGCGAAATTGAAATTACAAACTTTCAAGTCCCTAGTTAGGCCTAAAGAAAATATTCTTTGATTGGTGCAATTAACAAAAAAAAATAAGAAGGCGGGCTTTTTTTAATCAAAAATTTGATTTGATTTGATGTGATTTACAAACACAATCGGCCTAACAATCGAATATTCCTTTTGAGCTTGGAATACTAGGAAGCAGCGTTACCACACAATGTTGGGAAGAAGGCATTAAAAAAATTAAATATTTAGAAATGGGTTGGTCTTATTGCGCCAAAGAAACTTTTTTTAGGCCAAGCATCTTTGAAGCAACTTATGCTTCTTGTGTCTTTCTTTAGTTTGTCATGGACATTAAGTTGATTTCAGATTGTAATGTTTTTAGATTTTGTGGTTTTTAAAAATATTTAGGTATTTTTAATAATCAAGCAAATTGTAATTACACAAGAATAATGATGTTTTACGATGAATTTTATATGATTATCTAATCATGTAGAAAACAAATATAAACCCTGTGAAGTCAGTGTATAAATTGTACATAAGTAGTACTGTTTTTTACAAATAAAGGCAAACCCAATAAGTATACTACATTTGTTATTGTTGTCATCTATAAATTGTTGTTTTATATGAACTATATGTGATGACTCACCCCGAAAAGGGGGACTTTGCGACAGAACACTTTTCGAGAAATTGATGAAAATAGGCATCAAAAAATAAACAAAATAATAAGAATTTCCAGCAGATTTTATGTTGTAAAATGTGATCGCCTTGATCAATTTCAACAAGTAAGGTGTCATTTTAAAGCTTAGAAAATGCTCTAACAGATGAAATGATAGAATCAAAATTGATATCATCTGCAAAGTCCCCCCTTTTGGGGTGAGCCATCACATATTGTGTATGTGATAAGTTCTTCACTTGGGTCAAAATATGAGGAAGTATCAAAAAGTTTTAAACTTTACCTAGAAGGGGAAGGGCTGTATTAATGAAGGTTTGTCAGAATAGTCACTTGTCCTTAGGTATATTATGTTGCAAAAATTGGGGGTGGGGTGGGGGGGGGGGGGGTGGGGGGTGGTGGGGGCGTCGCACCCCCCCTACCCCAAATTTGACAATGTACAAAAAAGATCCACAAAAATTCCCTAAATGCCCACCAAAAGAACAACCAAAGCACCAAAACACGTAAATGTAGGTCATTTTTCATTAAAAATCTACACAAAATGCTTAGAAAACTGATAAAAAACTTTTTTTTTTGCTTGTTACTTTGCCAAAACCACTAAAATTAGTTTAAGGTCAACCAAAATGGAAATTTTTTCTCCAAAAGGTCCACTTTTTAAAAATTTGCACCCCCCTTGAAAAAATCCTGGCTACGGGCCTGATTAAAGCGATAAATTTACAAGATGTGAAAGATTAATGTAGTCATCAATTGGTGTAATCTAGAACAAATCACTCATAAGTCGCAATTGGTACAATCGAGATATTTAGGCGAGCTTTTTGAAAGAAACCAAAAGGCAGCAGTTTCAACACAATGAATTTACTATATGGTATTTTTAAAATCTATGTCACTAATGTGATGTCCTCCCAGTCTTTTACAATTTTCATGTTAGGACCAAATGTCCGACAATTTTGTTTGGAAATTGGAGGCCAGGTATAAACTGACAAATTCTCATTTATTATTTGTCCTATCATCATAATTATATCATCTCTTACGGTAAACGGTAAGCTTTTGACGAACGTGTACCGGTCCATGATCGGAAGAAAACAATACCATGCAAAATTTCCCGCCGGCACTCATTCCCCATAAGTAACACCGGTCGATCTACCGAGGTAAATTGTCCGATGTATAGGATCGTCAAATCAACCTATTTTCAAGTAATATTTTGAATGAAAAATTTAGAATTCAGTTCATTAAATGTTCTAATAAATACCCGAAACAGCTTTTTGAAAAAAAAAATTACAAAACTTGCAAAAATCGAGGTGACATTTTCCTCGAATTCCGATCTGTGAGTCGCCATCTTGTTATGTAATGCGCATGTGTAAGCATGATAGTTAGTAGTTTATGAAGTTATGAAGATCGCCATCTAGTGACAATGATAACAACATAAACAAACAAAGTTCATTTTTCTCGATCGAAGCGCAACAGGATTTTGGATTCTGGAAATTGTACTAATAAGTTGACGTCATAGTCTAGGTGATGGCGAGCGATCGCTCTCGCGCGCTTCAAAAGACAGTCCCTGACCCATATGACCCATATGTATTTGACTTTCACAACCGTTATTTAGACCATTCAATGCATTTTTACAATGTAAATTGCACTTCAAAAGCCCAATTTGGCAACCGATATGTAAACCAAAGGAAAAATTAGTCAAAAAATGGTCATTTTTGAAAAATGCAACCGTTATGTAAACCATTTTTCAGAGGGGCCTTTGGTAAACCTGGGAGGTTAAAAATGCAACCATTCTCGGCCGCACGTCTGAACACCCACCTTTCCACTTAGTAACCCCCCCCCCACCCCGGTGAACACCTATGGAAATAAAATACCAAGAAAACAATAGGCTGTTGAATGTGGACTGTGAAATATCGGGTAGTGGGATGACTCTTGAGGTAATGTTCAGATCTCTCGAAACAAATCTTCTTATTCGGTTGTTGTTTTGTTGAATCATCAAGATCAGGATATTCCAGAGCCTTCCTTGTTTCTGTTACGAAGAGTTGTGTGGTCTTTAGCTTATAAACAATATTTTAGATAGCTTGAGGTGATGAGACCTGTTTGGCATCCATAAACTACAGACAAAACAAACGGCGATCTTCAACCAGGCTATGAGTCTGATGATACTTTAATTGCAACAAAATGCCAGTGCCGGTTGCTACACTGTTGCGCCATATGATTTATCTCCTGGCATTGGTTGTCAAGATTGTGCACTGATATCTGAAATGACCATCAGTACTTTGATCTGCATCATTAAATCTTCTTTAACGTCTCTGCACAATACATGCCTGGTTAACATTTTGAATGCAGCATCAAGTTCATCAATGCACAATCAATAAGATATTACCCACTGCTGTACAGTAAAGAGTTCATGTTGAAGCAAATTTGTTTGACATCAAAATTGAGTACCTTTACTTAAACGGCTGTAACTTTTAAATGCATTAGTCAATTTCAACAAACTAAAATTTCATGAAAGCTGATTAAATTTGCTATTTAAAGGATGGTATTCAGATCTAGTGAAAAATTTAACATAAACTTTTTCCATGTTTGAATGAAGGGTCATCACCTACTTAAGGTGTTTGGTCCATGGGAGATCCGCTAGAGCAATTTTTGTATAAATCGGCATGAATGATATTTTATCGATGTAGAAGCGATTTTTAAAATAAAAATTGGGGGGTACGGGACTTGTTTTTGCATGAGAGTCTGTTTAAAAACACCATTTTAGGAGGTTTTGGGGGACAAATTAGTACAGGGGTCTATGGGAAATGTGGCAAAAGTGAAATTATTTAGTGTTGATTCAAAAAATCTGCTAGAGTAATTTTGTTAATTTTTTTATAAAAGTTGCGCACAAGTATGTTCTTTCAAATAAAAAAATAAAAATTGGGGGTCACGGACCTAATTTTCTAGAAAAATACTAAAATATGGCCATTTTTAGCTTCAAAACACTACTCAGAGAATATGCGCATGCGTATTGCGGGACTAACCAACTCGGAAACTGGCGCGTACTGGTACGCGTGAACGGCGCGTGGACCAAACGCCTTAAAGAAAATGTCAAGTTTTATTCGCATACCTTGAGCAAAATTATGCTACAGACAAAAATGAGTCTGTGAGTGACCCATTGAAACATATAGGATATTTATTCTTGTTAACAAAATATTCAAGTAATTCAGCGCTTTTTTGACCACATCTCTTCAACGAAACATAATATGGTCGTGAAAATTTACAGAGGTTGTGAGAAAAATTTGGCTTTCATCTGGTATCAAAATCTGCAATTTGATTATTTTGAGTAAAAGTGATTGGAACACACACCTTAAATTTAAAGTTGATAAACATAAACGGATTTGCTGTAAAAAAATTCCTCCATTGATTACACTTTGATTTGACTCGCCCTGTATTATCTATTATATTCCGCGTTGATAAATTTAACAGAAGTGATTTGGTAAAACCTGGTTACATGACTTATAATAGCTATAACCATATCGAGAAAAGCCCTGTATAGACCATAGACTATGTGCTATTTGGTCGGGTGTCATTTACCTTACACGCAAGGACAAAATTTCATGCACAAAATTACGTGTGCATCAAACTTACAAGCAGAAGCTATTACGCACATTAACCTAACAAGCACATTCGTTGTAAATATCGTGTGAGTGTGATTTATAAGATCTAAATTATGCTTTTGGTCATGTAAAAATGATAGAAATCTGACATTTATTAATGCGTTATTTCAAACAATATACTGACTTTTTCAGATTTTTTGATTAAAACTATATGGTCCTTCAGTGATTACAATTTTGCTATTTCACTTCGGGGCTACGTCCCTCATAATTTTAGTCACTTCAGGCCCATAGTTTTAACCAGAGCTCTTCAAGTCAGTATATACTTGAATACTATTTGTTTAATAAGCATAAAAAAATAGTGTTTCACCAGGCCCCTAACACTTTATCCCCATTTCAACAACTCACTGTATCTCTTATTATAGGAGCGTACCGTTGTTGATTTGTGATGAATCCATAGTTGATATTCAAATTAGCGTATCACGCACGGCATGGTGTTTACAAAACTGCGTTAACGCAGTACACAAAAGTCGGTGCACTGATCATCGCGCGTCGGGCACTTATAGTACGTGCAAAAGCCTGGTGCTTGGGAAAAAATGATAACGTCAAAGCAGCAAACATTCACAAATTAGCACTTTGCTTCAGATATGCTAAATATTTTTATGAAGATGAGTAGGCCTATCGGTTAAATTGAAAACATATACTATATAGATTCTAATTCATACGTTTTCATGAAGATTTTCGTTGTTGAAACGTATTCAAACACGCCACAGAATTGCATCTGATGCGTCGGCATATTTTTATCACGCTCAGGTGGCTAAAGCCACCTTCGCGCGATAAAAATACACAAACGCATGGATGCATCGTTGTTGATTCGTGATGAACAACTCTGTGGCATGTTTGAATACCTAGATATTTCATAGCTCATTTGATTACTCTTTCTCAATAGTCGTTGGTTAACGTTTCTTTGCTGATCACGTGATCAGTGGCTCCAATTAACGAGGACACACAAAGAATAATACTGCTCAAATATCGATAAATCCTGACGTACCAACAGAAATCGTCCTTGTGTGTGTTACGCTTAATCGGGTACAACGTGTGCAGCATTCTTCATCGTTTGTCCTTGTTTTTTTTGTCCACTTACGTTACACAAAGTGGAACGTAGGCTAATTGGCACCATGTTTTGAACTCAGTGTCATCTTTGTTACTCTGTGGTTTCACCCTGTGGGTCTACTCATGCAGCCTTAAATTCCCTGTCACAGTCTGAGAATTATAGTGATGATATTAATTTGGCAGATTTTTTTTACAGGAAGTCATGTTAAATACCTTAGGACTGCCATGCCTGTTGCATTTTTTTCCTAGACTGATAAAGTTTTCTTAAATTTGCATTGATTTGGCCATGATCTTGCAGAATTAAACAGGATTTTACAATTTCCATGTTACACTTCCTATCTCTGTGATTATTGTCCGTTTTCCATATCACAGAAAAAACCTGGAGGCTTTACCCTAAACTTTGCCAGATTGTGTCATATATATTGTTTGAATCTTCAACTAAACTTATAGGTGAAGAAGAAGAAGAAGATGAGGATGAAGCAGATATGTCATTACAGCAACTTGCCCAAGCTGACTTAGATGATGAAGATAGTGAAGATGAGGAGGAATGGTCTCCAACAGGTAAGCCCGGGGGTGGGGGCAGGGGGGAGGTAACTGGTTACACCTTGCACAAGCTGACTTAGATGATGAAGATAGTGAAGATGAGGAGGAATGGTCTCCAACAGGTAAGCCCGGGGGTGGGGGCAGGGGGGAGGTAACTGGTAACACCTTGCTCAAGCTGACTTAGATGATAAGGATAGAGAGGATGAGGAAGACTGGTCTCCAACAGGTGAGTCGGGGGTGGGGTGGGTGGGGGGTAACACTTTGCTCAAGCTGACTTAGATGATGAGGATAGTGAAGGTGAGGATGACTGGTATCAAACAGGTAAAAGGCCTTGGGATGGGGGGGGCTAATTGGGTTACACCTTGCCAAGCTGACTGGGAGGGTTAAGGTGAGGACAACTCCGGGGGGGGGGGGGGTGGTCAAGTATAATGCTGCAGGCATAGCATAACTGGGTAGCAGCTTGCCTAAGCTGAATTTGATGATGTGGATAGCAAAGATGAGGGTGACTGGTCTCCTTAATAAGGAGTCCTTATGGCAGGCTCGAGGGGGATAACTGGGTAGCAGCTTGCCTAAGCTGACTTTGATGATGAGGATAGCAAAGTCTGAGATGAGGAAGACTGGTCTCCTTAATAAGGAGTCCTTATGGCAAGTCCGAGGCGGATAACTGGGTAGCAGCTTGCCTAAGATGACTTTGATGATAAGGATAGCAAAGATTTGTTTGTTTGTTTGTTTATTTCTTCTTTATACTGGGTCCATGTTCAGGGGGAAATTTAAGTATCCCCCTGTTCTTCCACATGATATCCAACAGGTAAATTCTACTAATGTGCACTGGCATCTTTGGTGTCATTATTTTTATCTTATACATTCTGTTGGTGAGATAAGATTTGAACCAAGTAATGTATTATCTTCTGTACCAAGGACCACACTTTGATACTTGGGTAGTTTTACAATCAATTTTAATTATAGCATATCTCAATGATTACCAAGAAATCAACTGGAGCAAAAAAAACCACCCCTGAATCCAATAGCCTGCTTCTGTGCGGGAGTGGCAACAGTTTATAGGATCAGCCCAGAATAATTCAACTACAATGAAAAAGAAAACTATTAAAAAGAATCTAAAAGTAGGACGGGAGACCATGTTAGAATGCACAAGATAATACTAGTACAGTGGAACAGGCCTTATTTTTCCTAATTTTAAATGACTATAATATTATTATGTTACGCAGTACCAGTTTGATATTTTCAATATATATTACCAAGGGCAGCCCCTGGTAATATATCATTGAGATATGCTATTGTTAAAATTGATAGTAAAATTACCCAGGTACCAAAATTTCAAGTAAGAAGCTGAGATAGCTCTCACATGAAAACTTGTTTTGTATTGATCGAAAGTAGGATATTGCTGACAAGGCCAAATATTAAGCCAATCAGTGGTGCATTTATAGAATGTTTCAACTGAATGATCAAGTCCTTTAAACATTAATACCAAAATTCGAAAATTTGATAAAAATCTGAACAAAATATAGGCAATTCAGTAAATGGTGATTTTTGCACATGGTAAAAAAGGAGAAGTACACAAAATAATCAAAATCTGTCTAACATACATTTTTCACCATATAGTAACAAACTGTCTGAATGCAAAATTTCCAAATTAACGTCAAGATTGTCCAAAATATAGGTATTTATAGATTTTCCTGGTTTTGTTTCAAATATGCTAATTATATGTAAATGGTTATATTCAAAATTAAATTTTAAGCATAATTTACATCTTCTAAGTGTAATGTTGAAAATATTATGCAAGAAAAAGAGTTTCATTGAAATACAAACGTGTATTTTATATCTTAGCATTGACCAGTAGGTTAGGAAAAATAAGGCCTGTTCCACTGTAGTATATTTCAAAAGATCGGTGCAGAAACTGGAGTGCCAATCCAAATTCAGTATTATTTTATATCCTCAAGTTATAAACTAATTTTGTTTCTATATTTTCCTTACAGCAAAAGGTGGTGGTGGTTACCCACCGGGCAAGAAAGGGAAGAGAAAGAAACCCCAAAGTGCTGAAGGTATAGTATTCTGCTCGGTCAGAAGTTTAAAAGGGAAAACTTAATACAGTGCGATATGGCCAATGTTTCTGTATCAAACATATCAAGTTTGACCAAATTCTAGAGCATTTATATATTATAAATGTTTTGTTAAAATCAAATCACTGACATTTGTTGAAAATGTACATTGTCATCAGCATGTCAGTATTTTGAGTACTGTAAAACAAGAAATATTTGCGGAAAGAAAATTTTGCGAATTTCAGAATCTGTTGTTTTTGGCGGCATGTTATTTTCACTAATTGCATCAGCATGCCATTGAAATCATTGTACATTATTAATATTAGCGGCAAATTAATTTTGCGATTTTGGGGTATTAGCAAAATTAAATTGCTAGCAAATATTTCTTGTTTTAGAGTATATCATAATTTTTGGTAAATGTGACCCGTCATATCGAAAGATACCTAAAGGGTCGGCAAAGTAAATTACGAGATATGGGCCATTGAAGCTGAGCATAGTCAAAAATCGCGTCCAAGATCGAATTTCTAATTTCATTAGAAACGTTACCTTTGAAGTCTATTCTATCATATTAATCAGGTTCCAACATCCGAAATATAAGACAAATGTTTTAAAAACTGAGATAAAAATCCTTTCTCCATTCAAGTTTTTCAAGTACAGAAACTCAATTTTTTGTCAGAATTATAGTTTTCTGAATCAGCCTGATGCCTTTTACCAATTTGGATGTAACTTTGCAATCAAACATCCAATAACCAAAAGCAAGGTGTCATTTTAAAGCTTAAAA
The DNA here is from genome assembly GCA_000969725.1 of Ophiothrix spiculata. Classification (NCBI taxonomy): domain Eukaryota; kingdom Metazoa; phylum Echinodermata; class Ophiuroidea; order Amphilepidida; family Ophiotrichidae; genus Ophiothrix; species Ophiothrix spiculata. The sequence continues at coordinate 12,980 of JXSR01S006527.1, forward strand.
TATGATCTTTCAGATGAGACCAAAAAATATTGGGGCCCTTAAGGTACCTTTCGATTGACGGGTCACAAATGTTGCACTATGAGAATTGACGGGTCACAAATGTTGCACTATGAGAATTGATTGATCGATTGATTGATTGATTGATTTGGTTATTTTCAATTTGACAATATGTGTTCGTTTTTCCTCTATACATCTGTAACTTACAGGAAACTTCATTTTGCGCAAAGGTGAAAATACATGCCAATGTCATGATTTGCCGAAATTGATTTTTTGGCAGATTTGCAATCCTTATTCTTACCTCAAAGTTAAGTTTCAGTCCAAGAAAATGATTGGAAATATATCTGTGTGTTCCGAGGACAATCAGTAGAAAATATAGGTCTTATTGGTCTTTGAGCACTTTATTTCAGTTTCACGTTTTACTCCTGACAACTTTTGATGGACCATAATTTGGATTCTGGAAACTGACTCAAGTGCAATGAGGTGTAATTTTTATCCTTATAACATATGGTCTTTGCAAATGTTTAAAAAAAGAAAATGACAAGAGGCTGCATTTATGTCTGGTTTGGGATAAATAGTCATATATATACAAGTATAAAAAACACTTTACAGTAAATGACACATGATACTTTCTGATTGACTTTGTTTAAAACATAAAGAATATAAAACATAGTTGATATAAACCAGGATAACTCATTAAGCTGGTTTCAAAGTTGCCTGTCGTGTAGTCGTACGACCAGCCTAACGTCAACAATTTCAAGTGCGCTAACTTGACCTTGTCGTATCTGGAAAACTTTGTGGCAAGCACGACAAGCTGATATATCAACTACCCTGTTGTGATGGTCGCAACGATACAATATTTTGAGTTGGAATAAATTCAACTTTTCTTGCAACAGACCATTGCGGCAATATGCAAATGTGCTGTGCAACATTAGGACAACTCAAAATTGCAAATGCTTGGTCATCTGCCGCAACTACAAGCTTTGTTGTCTGTTGCAACGACAGCTACTTTGAAACTCCTTTGAGCTATGTTTCAGGCTTTTTTCTGAAGAGGTCCAAGGAGTTACAGAAGAAATAAAGGTGAACACAAGCAGGATTGATACAAAGACATTCCGAACTGAAAGGAACATCACAATATTATCATCAGCTGCGATATCGCATAAAGTATTGATTTTTGAACACATTTATTGTTTCAGAATGTAGCATGATAGCTATTATAGTCAGAGCATTTAAAGGTAGTTTATTCCAATCAATTTTTTTGACCCCCCCCCCCCACTTTCCAAAATCAAATTGGCGATTTTGATACCAGATGAAAGTTCATATTTGTCTCATAATGCCTAAAATAATAAATTTTTATGCCCATATGTGTTAAACAATTGTGGGCTGCTTTGGCAAAATGAGAGGAAAGTCGCAAATCTTCATTTTGAATAAATGACATCGAAAGTAAAAAGAGGGTGAAAAAGTCAAATTTAGTTTTTTGACATAAAACGCATTTATGCATAAGTGTTTACCTATACCTAAAGTTTTGAAGGTCAACTTTGCCGAGAGGTGCAATAATTCACGGTTAATTGATGACATGTTGATACTATAAACTGTAGTAATCAGTATCTTTGAAATTGATTTGCAGCTAATATTTATTGCAAGATATTCGATGGACTGCTTTGGATTTTGATCTCTCACTGGAGAATGGGGAAAGAAAGTGTGACAAATTATATATATCTTTCAAAAGCTGAGATGATAGAGAATTAAAATAGGTCATAAACTCAATTTCGAAATTTGTGACTTTCCTCTCATTTTGCCAGAGCACCCCAGAAAATTTTGATAACAAAAATATAGGTTTCTACAGGTCACTCTCAGACACTTTTTTGCCTGTTGCATAAATTTGGCTCAAGGTATGTGAATAAAACTTTATAATTGCTTTATGTAGGCGATGATCTGTCATTCAAGTATGGAAAAGGTATTTGTAAAATTTGTCATCAGATTGGAATACCTACCTTTAAATCTTGGCTTGGCTAAAAGTCTGCTGTTGAATGGTGTTTAGTTTTTTAGTTTATTCTATCTTTATTCTGGCATACTCTTTCAATACAAATGTACTGGTCTCCCAAGAGGTCCAGAGGAAAAAAAAATCATACATAGATAAATATATTTATAAATACAAAGAATGATATTTACAAAATACAAGAATAAAAATGCTTGTATATTTAAATTAAAAGAAACAAAATAATGAAAATGGTCAATGAATATAAGTTACATAGAAATAACATTTCTAAATTCATTCAAACTCATATTCACAAAATTGGAGCGAATATCAGCTGGGAGTTTGTTCCAAAGGGAAGCAGCTCTATAGTGGAATGTTCTTCTACCGGCAGCAATGTTCCATGATGGTACAATAAGAATATTATTTAGTCTACTCCTTGTGTTTTTGGTATGAGTTGAACGCGTAAAAGTGAACATAGATGAAAGATACTGAGGAGCAATATCTTTTAAACATTAAAAAGTCATAACAAGTAGCTGATGATTCCAGCGCTCATCAAGTCTATCCCAGCTAAGGTTGTTCATCATTTTATCTATTGAAGTCCTGATATCTGCATGAAGAAGTATACGAGCAAGCTTGTTATGCAGGATTTGAAGGCTATTGTGATTGGTAATAGAAAAGTTGGACCATACAGGACTGCAGTAGTCAAAATGAGGAAATACCATTGCTTTAGCAAGAAGTTTGGAAGTTTTACAAGGAAGATATTTCTTAATTCTACGAATAACACCAATACGCTTAGATATATTTGAAGATAAATGGTTAACATGTTGATCCCATGACAATTGTGGATCAAGAATTACACCAAGATACTTAAACTTATCTACAATTTCAATGATTTCATTTTCATAATTTAATGAAATGTTTTGAAATTTCTTTAATGCATGTTTAGTACCAAATATCATTAATTTTGTCTTCTTTATATTTAATGTTAATTTATTACTTTTAAACCACCCTGCAACCATGTCAAGATTCCTATTAAGTTCAGTTTGTAAAGTTGAGAAATCATTTGAACTGACTAAAAGTGATGTATCATCAGCATACATTACACATTTACAATTAACAGAACTTGGAAGTGAATTAACAAAAATTATGAACAAAAGTGGACCTAAAATAGATCCTTGAGGAATTCCTATATCTATATTTCTAAATTTTGAATTAGTAGAGTTAATATTTACAGTTTGAGTCCTATTATCTAGATACGATTTAAACCATAGGTGTGCATTACCATTAATTCCATACTCTTTTATTTTCCTTAGAAGAAGATCATGATTTACTGTGTCAAAGGCTTTCTTGAGGTCGATAAAAATTGAGCCAGTGACTTTACCTTTATTCATGTTGTTTAGTATATAGTCAGTTACATCAGTTAAAGTGGTATTTGTACTGTGATTACTCCTAAAACCTGATTGACATGGATGTAGGATCTTATTTTTAGTGAGATAATTATAAACTTGATCATGTACAGTACGTTCCAAAATCTTTGAAAGAATAGGCAAGACAGAAATGGGCCTATAATTGTTAACATCACTTTTGTCACCATCCTTGTAGATAGGTGTAACTCTAGCAATTTTCCATTTTGAAGGGAAATGGGCTGTTAACATAGAGAGGTTACAGATATATGCAAGTGGGTGACATATTACTGGTGCTGCAAGCTTTAATAATTTAACAGAAATTGTGTCTATACCGCTACTTTTGTTATTAGAGAAATTACAAATTTGATCAAATACATAATCAGGTGTTATAACATCAAATTTAAATGATTCATTATTAACAATTTGATCATTATCTTCTACTTGACTAGTCTCTGGAAATTTAGAAGCTAATTTATTACCAATTGTTGATGTGTCAGTGAATGAAGATGAGACTGGTATAGGATGTTGACAATTAGAAAATAAAAGATAATATTTATTGTTTTGCCTGTCATCTATCGTCTCATAATAGATGGGCGTACATTATTTTGAGTAATAGGTGCCCCTCGAATTCTCATTCTTAGTCAAAAGAAATCAAGACATTTTAAGATCAAGAATTATGTCAATTATTTGCCAAAAAGCAATTGACATCATTTAACTATTGGAAAAATGTACACCCCTGTTCAAACATAAAACATTCCAATTCAAGTAAAGAATTGCGCATCAGATGTGTGCGTACACCTACACCGCCACAATTTTCAACACGCGAGCTGACTGCTTGTAACACCACAGATCTTTAAAATCGGGGATTGCGAATTCTGTACAAATACAAAAGAAAATCGATATAATCTCAATTCTATGTGTGAGTTGAAACCATTATTTGGATCATTATGTTTGAATAGCGCGGGGTTCTAAATCAATTACCATCAAATATTCATTTAGACTCCTTCATTTTTTTTTTTAAACATACAACATGGTGATACTGAACATAAATATTGCAAATAAATACCACGGTGAAAGTAGAAGAATAATACATAACACATGATAAATAAAACGAGGAGCTTTTACCGTGGTAATTCTTTGCGAAAATTGTATAAGGAATGTTATTTAAACATTCACTTAGTTATATCAAACGTATATTTGCAATACCGATGAGTCAAGAGGCCACGCACAGGTGACTTGAAAGTGTACACTCTAGTCATGCGGTTGGTCAATGAACTTTTTGGAAAGCCTACTGAATAGATTGTGGAGTATAACAGAAGACTACACGTAATTGCCTGTTGGATTGTCTCGGCACCAACACAAACATTGCTTCAAACAAATGCAGCCGATCACCATCCCCGTTTTTAAAGATCTGTGGTAACACTAACGCGCTGTCATATTTTGTCTCATAATGGATAGATAATTATTCCATATAAGGAAGGGAATTCACACTCATTGACAAAGAATAACTAATATTTTGCTCTGCTCTGTTAGTTTGGTTCTTCTAATAAATTAATCCATTTGTTTATTCCAGACAAAGAAAGTCCAATGAAAAGAAAAAGAGATATCAACTGGGCTATGATGTATCAACCACCTACAAGGAAAAGTGCCAAAAAAGCCAGGAAAACTATGGCAATAGCAATGGCTGCAAAACAAGGTTAGTAGAGCTAGGGGTATGAAAAGAAAGAGACATATCGACTGGGCTATGATGTATCAACCACCTACAAGGAAAAGTGCCGAGAAAGCTAGGAAAACTATGGCAATAGCAATGGCTGCAAAACAGGGTTAGTAGAGCTAGGGGTATGAACAGAAAACAGAAGTATATACTTGGCTGTGTAGAAGCTTTCTTTCAAGGATAACCTTGCGTATCAGCCTAATGCTGCATTCAGACAATATCTCAGCAATTCCATTGCATGACGTTTACCAATAATCAGCTCCAAGCTAAATGTAAAAACTTTGTATCAGCAGACGGTGACTATGGTCTTATTGATGAAGTCTCTGAATGCACTGTAAAAGTTTATTTCTTGTTATAACCAGGCCAGAAAAGAAAATGAGATGTTTACCGCAATGATGCCTCATCTCTCTATAAATCAAGAATGAAAAGAAAACTGCAGTGTGATAGTCAGGGTTAAATATAATAGTGCATCTGCCAACCAACTTTACTACCCTGATTGTCCTTAATGTGGCAGATCTGTTAAATAACCTTGCATTAATTTCCAATGTTTACTGTTAATTTTAATTTCAACTTTAAATGTTGACTTTATGGAAGGTTCGTGGTGAATGGTCACTTATGGCCTAAAAACACTCAATTCAGTCTGGACCACAGCAAGTGCATTTTGAATCTACTTCTCATATTTGTGCTATCTGATAAACAGGCTATGTTCTGAATGTATTATGCTGCTTTCATACTTATTTTTAAGTAGCTCATTGTAGCTCTGTGGTCTGCTTCGTTTCACACGTTTGTAGCTTTGCAGCTTTGTCGCTCTGAAAGTTGAATTAATTTCAACTTTCAAAGCGACATGAAGCGGCAAAATTTTGCCGATATTGATTATCTCAGTGACATGTAGCTTTGCCGCTACGACTGTTGACAACCTGAAGCGACAAGTTTCTTCAAAAAATATATGCATACCTGCCAACTGTCCCGATTTTATCGGGATCGTCCCGATTTACAACTCTCAAAATGGCCAAAAATTGGGACGTCCCGATTTTGAGATATTGAAAAAAATAAAATTACAAGGAAAAGTCGCCAATATTTATGGTCTTGTGGCATATATTTGGGCCAGAATCTCAAAAAAGCTGTTAATAAACACAAGGAATGTCTCAAGCGGACATGTATTCAATAAATATTTGTGCTCTTGGAACACATATTTGAGCCAAAATCTTACAAAAGTCGCCACCATTCTTCTTCTATTTTATTGGTGGTTCCCAGCTTCTTACATTGACTTCAAAACACTCAACACTTTTTAAAAAATCTTCAATGACACCTTAGAATCAAAAA
>JXSR01S006527.1:25326-38881 GCA_000969725.1 Ophiothrix spiculata
TAATTTAAAAAACACTTAATTTAATAGCCAGACATCAGCTCGTTCAGTATTTTTTTTATGGTACTAAAAACAAAATGTTACTTTTGATAAGTCACAACATTGATTTTGTTCCTTAAAGGTAATGGTCAAATTCTCATGTTCAGAAGTGTTCTAATGCTCTCCAACTCAGCAAAAACTAGTAAAATCTTTATAAAAATGTCCATTTCTGAAAATAGATTTACATGCTGAACAAAATTCAAAACAAAAAAGTCAGTTTTGAATCAATATGTGTGATTTGGGCCAAAAATGCTAAAAACTGTGTTTTTAGCTCTCTTTTTAACAAGTTAAGTTAAATTTTGCTTCACAATGCTTCAATTGCTTCAATGAATTCGGAACTATTCTATGTTTGTACTCAAATTACTTATCTTTTTGTCCTTTAAAACTGTATGCACTTTACATAGGGTCAATTTGGAATTGCATAAACTTATTTGCATAAACAAGGGACATAAGGGGCATTAGGAAGATGCAAACAAATTTTATTTATAGTTACAATTTTTTACACATTTGTTGGCAAATAGCAATGCAGAAAGTACCCAGTCTGGCAATTGTACACAACTACCACTTCACTGTTCTACATCATGATATACTTTGATAAACACTAAATAGGCGAGAATTATGAGGCTATAAACATAATCCCACTTACACGCACGCAATAGATACTGATGCGCGAGTTACACTTACAACGCGCGCTGCGTCTCCTGCAGTTCGCTGTGTTCAACTACGCACATGCTTATCTGTATCAATTCACGATGTGAAGAGGCCCGCCTATTTGGTGTTGATCAAAATATAGTACACTACCCTCCTATGCTATTGTATACTACCCTCCACCAGTCTGATGAAAAATCTGTTAGAACATTGCATAGGCGGCGGAAGCGGGAGGGGGGAGACATGTCCCCTGCTAAATTTCAGGTGGAGGGAACGGTCCACTCAAAAAAAATAAAGAAGAAAAATTTCAGGTGGAGGAGACAGCCCCCCTCAAAAAAAAAAAAAAAAAAGAAAGAAAGAAAAGGAAACAAAACTGAAATTCTCTTTGTTTTTGTTAGTTTAAATGTGAAAAAGCAAAATATTTTGCATGCTGCGCACAAATTTTCAGATACTATGTCAATTTACAGTCAAAATTTGCCAAGTTTTGCAAAAAACAATTTTTAGCTGAATTTAGCAGATTTGACAGATGTTTTTCTGCGCTATGTACGCATTATGAAAATTACGTAATTTTTCCACTGGCCATTTTTGTTTTTTAATCTTTTGATAAAAATTAGCCGTCCCCCTCTGAAATTTTAACCTTCCGTCGCCACTAGAACATTGTGTGATCAGTATGCTGCACTTTATAAAACCTGTGTGAAAGCCCAATTACGTTACATCTGTTTCAAATGTTTGTTTGTTTATTCATAGAAAAACCAAGACAAAACAGGAGATAATAAGGAGAATGTATCTTCTGACAAAACCAAGGAGGCAAGCCAAGAAAAGGAGTCACCCAGGAAAGAGAAGAAAAAGGTCAGATATTGAAAGGCTATTTACGCGAGAGCATAAATCCACATCAGTATATGCATCTCTGTACGCCACTTTGCATCTAGACTGTGGCTACACAGGCGTCGGATCCGGGTCTGTATGTGCTCATGCATAGACTCACCAGGTATACACTTATGCAGCGCCCCATGAAGGAGCATTCGCACAGGGGACCCACGGCTTTACGTGACTGTCGACCATGGAGCAAGTAGAGTAAAGTTTCTTGCCCAAGGAAACAAGGAGACGAAAACCGCCCGGCCCGGGGCTCGAACCCACAATCTCTGTATTATGAGACCCGTGCTCTAACCGCTCGGCCACGCTCCCCTCACAATGTACATGTGTCTGTTTAAGTGATCTATGGATATCTGTATTTTTCGGATTTTAATCTCAGATATGCGGCCTTATCTGGATCTGCATTCCATGTAGATAGTCCCAAAGAAGTTCTTGTTGTAACTTTATGAACATGTCCACGTAAACTGCATTAGCGCAAACAGGCAAATTGTTACTTTCATTTATGTTTTCTTTTCTATTTAAAAGCAATGGTTCATCGACCTGTGTCTTTTAGACTTGCTCCAAGTCCTTAGGTAGTAAAGACTCATGAAACTTTTACAGCTCTTGTTTTGTGGATTTATACTGTCAAAGTCAACTTTCATTATTTAACATGTGTCATGACATGGATGCCCAACTTGGCTTTGAATCAAGGCTAACTGGTCTGCTGCATCCATAAATTTACAGGGGAGATACAAGGCATGACACCATTTTTATTCCGGCATGGAGACAAAATTGGGGGTATTCGGGTTTTTGCCGATAGCTTGCCGATGATGCATTGCACCTTGTCTTAATGCGCGCATGTTGAAACACGCACACACGCTTTGCGTGCAGGTTGGCGTATCATTCGAGTAAAGTATTATTTGCGCAGGTTGTCTCTACGCGTAACCAAGTGTCGGCACTCGGGTTTTAATTTGGCGGGAGCCGAGTGGACCCGAATACCCCCAATTTGAGCTCCATGGCTGGAGACGCCATTACACGGGCTGATATACAAAGCCTGGTATCTCCCCTCTAAATCTATGGCTGCATCACATATCAAGTGTTGATGTTCTTGTGCAATATAAAGATAAACTAAACCAAATGTTATCCAATAACAAACCCTCTCATTCATATCAGTATAAATCTCTGTCTATTTATTTCCACAGAAGCTTCTGAGACAGACCCTGAAAGGTGGTATCAAGATACAAGACACAGTGGAAGGCCATGGCGCTGTTGCCAAACATGGCAAAATGGTAGGTGCAAACTGCATGTACCTGGGTTGATTTCATTAACATTTAAATGCATCGTAAACCCACCCTCTGACCAGATCCAAACATAAGATAGGACCAGCTGCTGAATTTTGACTTTTCCTAGGGTTCATAAATCCCCTGTAAAATCCATATGATGCCTGGCACACCTACAAAGGGTTTTTATGTCTTTGACAAATTTAATCTAAATACAATCTACGAGCTACCCTTCGTTAATCTGTTATATATAAATATTGGCTAACCCTTTCCATTCGGACCATTTTCCCCGCCCCAGGCGGAAGACATTTTACCTGTAAACTGACTTCTAAAGTAAATTAAATTTATCTTTAGAAATATTCTACATAATTCAATGAAACATCAATGTAATAGACCTTTATGAACTGTATACATTGCCTGTGATAGTGTAAGAGGTAGTGAAATTAGTTATACTTCAGTGTTAGTTAGGGTGTCTGGCAAACACCCTACGTCTGAGCTGGCAGTAATTTAGGGCATCCCCAGACGCCCTACGACAGAAAAGGGTTAAATCAGCCCCTAGTCTGGATATACATCATGATGCCACAAATGCTGCTAGTAACCTTCTAGAGTCTATCACCATAGACCTTTTATGAGTCTTGCCTCTAGATCGTCCGATTATCCTGAAATATATCACAGATCCTCTAGAACAAACAATAATAAGGGATTTGAGTCTGAATAGCAAGATCTGACTGATTAAAATTTTAACGAACTTTAGCTACCCAAAATTGGGTAGCTTGGCGGTTAAAGTGTTTGGTACGACTTACGTTTCATAAATATCACATTATTCATTTGCATGATATCAATTTTAAAAGCTTATGCTTTAAATATAATTGTGAAAATGATATGCACACTCCTACCAAAATCAAACTTGAGTACCCCCCCCCCCCCCCCCCGGGGAATATCACTACCTTATTGGCTGAGCTTGTTGCAAGTGCAATTGTTGATGCGATGGAAGTTATGAGTTTACAAACAATACGAGATGATATAAACAACAAATGAGTATATAGAATATTAAATGGTTGTAGATGATATTCCTGATCAATGGTATGTTTTCTTTTCCTCAGGTTCATGTCTATTACAGAGGGAGGTTACAAATTAACAACAAACAGTTTGATTCGTGCATGTCTGGAGCACCATTCAGCTTCCGTCTTGGTAAAGGGGAAGTCATCAAAGGCTGGGATACCGGAGTAGCAGGTATGGGAAATATCACTCCTATTGGATCATCTTATATATGTAAAATATACAGTAACATTCATACATAGTAGTGCATCTTTGTTTAAGAATTTTTTTTATGAATTCTGTATTTAAATAAAAAGCTAGAAAAGACCTACCCCAAATTACTCTTTAAACAGCCTAACAATGTAATAGATACTGAACTTACAAGTTTGAAATGATCTTGGCTGGTTGACATTTGTTTTTATTCTGCCATACACTTTTGGAGATACTTCTCTTAAGAGATGAGACCATGGTCCATGAGGAAGGAAGCGGGGGACTGATGTTGGTGCCCCAGGTAACCACCCGTTTGCCATAGGTTCCTATATGGTGACCTTAATTATGTTAGCCCAAAAATACCAAGGAATTTTTATAGGGGAACCGGTTTTCTCCGCCATCTTGTGTCAAATCCGAGTTTGGTCCGATATCCAGGCAGATCGCGTAAATCTTCACTTGAAGCATATACGGCTTGTGCATTTTGTTTCACGCTCAAACCATGTCCATGTTAGCGTGTATTGCGACTTGCTCTGATCAAAGTACGCCGATTTTTCCACTAATTGCGAAGACTCTCGAAGTGTGGCAAGCGGAGCCGTAAAATGCCGAAGGTACAATAACTCGCCCTCCATGAGCGACAATCCAAGATGGCTGCCGTCCCATAGGATTTACACAGTGTTGAAATCAAAATGGGGGCAAGTACCGGTTCCCCTATAAAAATTCCTTGCAAAATACAGATTTATCTTGGTTTGAAAAAAGCCAAGATATAAGTAACAAAGAATATAATAGTTACCAGCTAATTTACAGCTTGGAAGAGTACTTTTATGGCTTAAAAACTGGTGTTATTAGTTGTCATTACTTTTACCAAGTATTGCACTTATGGAACACTTCAAAACTCAACTTGCAGTTGACCGCATAGAGCTGCCGCGCTGGTTGCAGCCAGTTGTTATTGTTCTGAATAATGGCAACCACTGCTGATTTTGCGCAGCCAACACTTGTTGAATATTGATGCAAACCTAAATTTATTCAAATTTAATAACAAACACTTATATGTTTGACATATAATTTTCCTCTTTTTTTCAGGCATGAAAGTTGGAGGCAAGAGACAGATCATAGTTCCACCATCCCAGGGGTATGTAGCATATGATTATTAATCCAAGGAAACTCAAAAAGGGAATCTGTGACCCGTCATATCAATATGTACCTTAAAGTCAGCATAGAATATTACGAGATAGGGGCCATTGAAACTGAGCATAGTCAAAATTGCATCCGAGGTTAAATTTTCAATTTCACCAGAAACGTTACCTTTGAAGTGTCTTCTATCATATTAATCAAGTTACATCATCTAAAATATATGAAACATGTGTTTAATACCAAGATAAAAAGCCTCTCCCCATCCAACTTGAAAAAAAAGACCTTTAATCTTGATTTTCTCAGAATTATAGTTTTCTGAATCAGCCCAATGCCTTTTACTAATAAATTGAATGTAACTTTGCAATCAAACATCAAATAACCAAAAGCAAGGTGTCTTTTTAAAGCTTAAAATTTCAGCTTTCAGATGAGACCCAAATATCAGTTTTGATTTTGGGACCCTTAAGGTACCTTTTGATATGGCAGGTCATATTGTAATCTTCTAAAACATTAGGCCAAAAAAAAATTAGTTGTGTTGCCCTCACAGGCCCAAAGTGGTGGGGACGGCCCGGCCGGGTTTTTATTTTCTTTGTTTTTTTTTAAATAACAATTACAGATGCCATGTGTAAATAGTGTGGGATACATGGTTGTTTGCTACTGAAAGGTGAATTTTGGAACATTTTCGGGACTGGAAATCAGGCAAAATATTTGTGCAACTCAAGAAATATTAAAAATCAAGAGTTTTGATGAAAAAAAAACAAAACCCGGGTCGTGATTTTCCACAATTTCGACCCGGCCGGCGGAGGGCAACACAATTTTTTTTTTGCCTTATGGGAATATGCACCATGTTGTTGTCGCCCATGAAGAGTGAGTTAATTTTGTAAGTCAATGGGGCTCTCCACATGAAAGCGTCAAATCTAGATGCATCTTGATGAATGTGCATTTCCGAAGTGCAGATTGTGTTCACAGGTTCGCGCGTCAATCTGACTTTACTCCAGTGGCACGTACTGACACGCTGGGGTGTGTATGAGAGGAAATTTATCAATAAGCTATATTGCTGATCCATTGATTATTGGATTCTGATGCATTGTGGGAATGAAAAGGGCTCACATTTCAGCAAATTTTGAGCCCTTTTCATTCCCACAATGCGTCAGAATCCAATAATCAATGGATCAGCAATATAGCTTATTGATGAGTATGAATATACTTGTAATGTATTTTAGTGAGTTCTAGTGACACAGCAGTGTCTTGTTGGCCTTAATTTCTGTCCAGCATTTAAGTTTTAAAATCTTAATACCCAGTACTCCAGTCTCAAAAATTGCAGAATGAGTTTGAAAATGGGCACTTATTTCCCAAATTTAGCTAAAATATTGATATTTTAATGTATATGATGAAATGTAATGGAGCTCAAGACAAATTGTCTTATGCATTGTGCGGGCCATTGAACTTGTGTGTTGTGTATAATATAGGCACACAAGAATTATTTCGGTCGTGTTTGTGTGTGTGTGCGAGGGAGTGCTCGCTAGCTGACTGTGTGTGGTCATAATTGTAAACCTATTACAAAACTGATCATAGTTTCCAGGTACTTGATTACATTTTCATGAAACTTTGACACAATGGTCCTTGGGTAGAAGCAAACATGCGACCCCAATATAAGTGGGATCAATGGTCATCTGTTATTGAAATCATTAATTTTTTTCCTTCAAGTCATGGAATTTTTAATGCAACAAATGCATGGAGTAAACAAGCGTAGTACGAAAAAATTTCTTTTCACATGATCACCATGTCAAACAACCAATCAATACACATGCATTGTATTTTCGTTATCTCACATGCTCTTATCAGATCAAACTTAATGATTTTAATAATAGTGGTCATTAGTGGTCAATGATTTCCGGTTGTCAAAATTATGATTGGTCAGCGAATCCATACACTTTATCAAATTTTCATGGGACTTTGACACAATGGTCCTTGGATACAAACACTTGTTTGACCCTCTATGTGATTTAGGTCAAAGGTCATCTAAGGGTCAAGTCAACGCTGTGGCCTTCTGTCAGACAACGCTAGAAGTCTGGGGACCGTTAAGTATTTTTTTAAAACTTTCCTCCTTTTGAAAAAATAAATAAATAAAAAGATGATCTCACCAACTTTTGATTCTCCACAGATATGGCAACCAGCGCTCGGGGCCTATTCCACCAAACAGCACCTTAATATTCGAAGTTGAACTCAAGAACGTCAGATGAGTCACACACCAGTTTGGATGACAACACTGCCTATAAAGGGTGTGAACCGGGATTTCTGCATACACCTGTACAACTGGGGATTTGTGTATGTGAACACATATCGGCAAACTGAAGAAAAATAAAATATGACTGTGGTCACACACCATTAAACAGGGGTTACCTCATTTTACCATCATTAGGCCAAAAAAAAAATTCTTTGGTTGCCCTCCACAGCTTTTTTCAGAGAGGGTCGGTCGGTCGTTTTTTTATTTTTAATACTCTTCCACGGACTGCTAGGCGATCGGCCGCTCCAGCCTTCACAACATCCCCCGCGACATCCAAATCAAAACAATCAAATACATCTTGTAGTGATTTGGGACATCCTAAACATTTTGAGGGTTGATTATCGAAAAAAGCAAAAATATAACTTTTTTTTGTAGTTTTCGGTAAGTTTTGCATATTTTTTTTAGAAAAAAAAAAATTAAATAAAAAAAAAATTGGGTCGGGCTGAAAAATAGGGTCGGTCGGTGGAGGGCAACCAAACAAATTTTTTTTTTTTGGCCTTAGGGGACATGCTTTAAAATGCATTATTATGCCATTTTTGATCTCCTAGGGATAGTGAACAAATGGGGATATCCTCAATTGGAAAAGTATCTTCATTTCCCTTGAAAAATTATGGTGTATGGCCCCGATTCACACCTGTTTACATACAAACTGATATAGCATGAGTTTTATCAAAATAAACCATTAGGCGAGGAAAAAAACCTGTTTATGGGCGGGTGGACCTTTCAAGTAGAGTCGTTTGGTCAGGCAAATTTTTTTCTAAAAAAAAATATTTTTGCCTAAATTAACCCCCAAAAAGGGAGAAAAAATGAAACAATTTTACAAAGAAATTTTCTTTAAAAAGATGAAGAAAATTGTCAAATTTTTGCCAACAAGTGGTTGATTTTATATGATTTTTAGCAAAACTAAAAAAAAATCTTCCAAAACGCACATTTTTGGGTTGTTCAGGACTGTAAAATGGGGGGGTTTTTTGTCGCCTTATGTATTGGTTTATCAAAACTGGATTAAAAGACCATTTTTATTTCTATTGTCTTTTCATTGTCATTGTATGAACAAATTTCTTTTGTTTTTCTTTGCATTTTAGTATTTGTTCCTTTATTTTAATTTGAGATTTATGGCAGAATTCAAATTGTGTATTTTTAATTGTACTTTCTACTGCTAAGAAACTTATTTTTTCCCAAATTCAGGATAATTTATTTTGTATTCACATGAATTATTATATACACTACACATTAATCACAAATGGAATTTTAAAATTTTCAACATTCCTAGATTTTTGTCAAGTCAAAAATATTGTCAAGTATTATTTTGAACTACATATCACTTGTGAAAACAGTGTATGAGGAGAAGCAATTGTCAATATTTTTTCACAAAATGTAAAGGTATACATTTTTAACCAAATTCTGACCACCTCCGCCCATTTGGATATATTTTACATATACCAAATGTGGTTAAAATTACATTGTGTAACAGTTAAGACCAATTTTTTTGTTAGGAAAAATGTTATTGTGGACAACATTGCTTTTATACCTTTTACCTAAATATAGAAACTTTCAACCAATAAGTTCTATCATCGCTGTCAAGATTGCACAAGTATTGGAAGAAAAAAAATCTATAAAAAATCCCATATGATTGGTTGGACTCAAACAATTACTTTATGCTATTGTGTTGACTTGATAGTTGATAACAATCTGTGAGGTCAGTGCCACTAAAGAGCACTGTATTCGGCCATCAAAAGAAACAAGTCTGTTTCCTGTGACCCGCACGCATTACTTTTTAATGGTCTTAAAACACGCGTAACTTAGTGGGAAAGAAATATTCCAGAAAAAAAAAGCTTACTGGTATCATCGGACTACTCTGTGTAAACAAAAAAATAATTTTGCCAATTTTCAACGTACGAATTGGGAAAAAGTGACGCATTGAGCAATCAGCTGGCAAAAACACAGTGCACATTGCTTTTTCAAGAATTGTAAAAACAAAAATTAAAAAACGCATACTGCATTGCAATGTTCAGACCTGCTACAGGAAACAGATTTGTTTCTATTTTGGGCCTTATGTAAGGATTATGCAAGCTCATATGTGACCTTCCAGCCCGTATGAGCAGTAAATGCCAGAAACTTCATTGCGCTACAGGTGAAAATACATGTCAAGGTCATAATTTGCCGAAATCGATTTTATGACAGATTCACAATCCTAGTGATTACTACAAAATACCAGCAAAGTCTAAACTCAAGAAAATGATAGGAAATGTGAAATAAATTGGTATATTCTTAAGACAATCAACAGAAAATATAGGGCTTATTAATCTTTGAACGCATTTATCTCAATTATACGTTTTACTCCCTGACAACCTTTAACGGACCATAACTTGACCTCTGGAAATCGTGTGAAGTTCATTAAGGTGTCATTTTAATCATTGAAGCATGGTCTTTGCAAATAATTAAAAAAGTGAAAATGACAAAAGCTGGCATTTACTGCTGGTTTGGGCTGGACAGTCACATATGGTATATGTAGTATTATCAATATCTGTGTAGAATTTGAAATCATAATAGAATATCATTGCAACAGAAGTTTGAAACAAGTTTTTGAGAGAATGACTCAGATATGTGAATAGAAATGATTTTCTTATACATTTATTGACTTAGAGTAGAACATTCAAAACTTTTTAATGACTTACCATACTGACCTGAGTAAAATCCCGTCCTTTATGAATTTGAACTTGGGTCAGAATTAGGCAATGGGACTTTGTTATTTCATAACAAAGTCCGGACTAATGGGTCGATCTACTGAAGTAAACTATACACAGAAATGTTGATGGGGTCAGAATTAGGCAATGGGACTTTAGCGAATTAATTTAGCGAGCTAAAGGGATCAAATCAACCTATTTTAATGTAATACTTTGAATGAACAATTATAGATTCAATTGCTTTTATTCTGTGAAAATACCCTGAGGTTCTTTTTTTCAATTTACAATTTAGGGACTTAAAGTGAAGGAAGAGCATTACTTGCGTCAGTATGGTAATTATTGTGTTGTTGTACTTAAAATGGATTTTCTTATCCATGTTCAAAATTAATTTAGGCAAATCTATTATGGTTAGTGGTGAAACTTGAGCTATTTTCAGCAGCCATTGCTTAAGCGTAAAAACCAATCTTTTTGACTATTCAGTTGTGTGCACTGATGTCACAGACTAGAATACTGACTTCTGATTGGTCAATTTAGGCTGTTCTATGTTCTTTGTTTACATAAAACATTTACCTTGGAGTTGAATTACAAGGTCTACAAATTATGTCTTTGTAGCTAAATTGATTTTTGTATCAACATCTTTCTTTGATATTCTGTAAATCAAGGGGTTATTGAAAGAAAATATTCATCAATCAGAGTGGAAACATTGAATATTTGTGAAATATTGGTTTACTCTTTAGATATCGCACAGTAAGTTTCACTCCAGTAACACATGAATGAGTATGCCAAATTCAACAACTGCCTCCAACAGAATTAATTGAAAATTCAACAACTCACTGTATTTCCTCGTACAGGAGCTTACTGTTGTCGATTCACAGCGGCGTAGCAAGGGGGGGGGGGGACAAGTTGCCCCGGGCGCCACCTCTAGGGGGGTGCCAAATCACCCCTACATGAAAAATAATTGGACCAACAACAGGGGACATACTGCTGAAATTAGCCAATTTTTACCTAAATTTTTTGCGCGCTCCACGCGCCCTTAATGTTTGCAGAAATTACTCATTTTAGCCAAAAAAAGAGGAGTTTTTCAAAGCTGATGGAATTTTTTTAGGGGGGCGTACCTTTTCAAGTTGCCCCCGAGGGGGGGGGGGGGCGCCAGTTTCACTTCTTGCCCCGGGCGCCAGACACCCTCGCTACGCCGCTGTCGATTCATTATTAAGTCACAATTGATATTCATCCAATGTTCTTGGGAATTATTTCAACCCAAAAAATTAGCTACAAACATACCAAAACTAGCATATTTTATGTTGGATTTTGATAATTATTTTATGAAAACTGTAAACAATTAGAAATGTTCTCAGTACACAATACTGATAAGTTTCAGGAAGATTGTTGTTGTTGAAAGGGACTTAATGATGTGTCAGAGTGGTTCATCACAAATCAGCAACTCCACATTTGATGTGTTTGTGTATTTTTATCACGCTTTGATAACTTACACCTGGCCTTGTGGTGTAAAATATTCAGGCACATCGTTGTTGATTTGTTATGAACCACAATGTAACATGTTTAAATATCTTTTCAACAACTCATCGTATCTTCTTATATGGGAGCGCGCCGTTGTTGATTCGTGATGAATCCACAGTTGATATTCAAATAAGCGCGTCACGCACGGCACAGCGTACAAGAAGGTGTGTTTACGCAGTACACCTAAGTCGGCGCACTGTTCATCGCGCGTCGCAACAAAGCAACAAACATTTAATAACTAGCATTTACAGGGTGTCCAAAAATTGACCCCCCATTTTTAAATGCTTATAACTTTAAAACCAAGATTTGCATGGCAACTATAGACATATGTATTGATAGAGGAAACTTGTAGAATTCTTTTGATACCAAACATGATGCAATCATTAAACTTCTTAAATAGCAAGAAGGTCTGAAAGTTCAAAGTGGTTGAGCCAATATACCATACAGTGTTAATAGTCTTCTGCAACTTCACTATGACGACATGAGACCTCATACAACTAAACGGTTTAGAATGGCTTTATTAATTAACTTCTTCATGAACACTCATATTGCTCAAGACAAAGAAACATTGGCCCTTTCTCTCCCATGATTTAAGTCCGCTCAATTACTTTTTTTGGGTTATCTGAAGGACTGTACATCCCAACACCATGGAATATTCCTGACCTGAAACAGAACATCATCAGTGAAAACAGGAAGATCAAGAAGAACGCATGCTCAAACGTCCAGAACTTTGTCGTTAGAGTATAAAAAGATTTTTTGAAATGTGCAAGGAACCCATCTAGAACATATTCTGAAATACCAGCTTAATCTGGGTAAGAAGGAGGTAATTTGATATGTCCCTGTGAGTGTCACTTTGAATGTGTAATAAGGAGTACTGCTGTTGTGTACCATTTAAAGATGAGCATAATGCGAGAGTTACGCTTTGACAAATTAAAAACATTTTAATGAGCATTATGTAATTATTAAGACAAAACCATAATCAAAAATCTTTGTATTAACATTGTAAAAGCTGTTTCGCTGAATTAGTCATGAAAATGATCATGAATGATTCTCCTGTCTTCAAAGATTGCTCCCTCCTCTACATGTGACGCGCACATTTGTTTTTATTCTCAGTATAAAAGTAGGCTTTTTACGTCTGACGTAATTTACGTTGAAAATGATTTTTAAAAGTGGCAATTATATCATGTTTGGTACCAAATTAATTCTACAAGTTTCCTCTATCAATACATATGTCTATAGTTGCCATGCGAATCCTGATCTTAAAGTTATAAGTATTTAAAAATGGGGAGTTTATTTTTGGACACCCTGTAACTTCAGATTCTGCTAAATATTCTTATGCAGATGGGTATTTGTTAAATTGAAAACATTTAGAATTTGATTCATATGTTTTTAGGAAGATTTTCGTTGTTGAAAGGTATTCAAACACGCTACAGAGTTGTTCATCGGCAATCAACAACTCTGCATCAGATGCGTCGGCGTATTTTTATCACGCTCGGGTGGCTAAAGCCATCCTCGCACAATAAAAATACGCAGACGCATGGATGCATCATTGTTGATTGGCGATGAACAACTCTGTAGCGTGTTTGAATACCTAAATGTCCAATCTTCAAAATGAGCTCCCTAAAAATTGCCTCCAATAATCAAACAATCAAGCTTCCACGCAACTGTGCATTTGCATTTAGGCCTATTCAGAATTTAAAATCATCTGATCAGTTTCATGCATAACTATCAATTAACTGGTCACTTTTCCCCCTGTGACAAGAGCTTGGTTAGATGAGGCAAACTACACAAGAGCTTAGGGGGCTGGCATTTTCTTCGGAAGGGGGTGGGTCCCAAATATACTGGGGGGGTCATAGATTTTTTGACATGAAAAT
>JXSR01S006529.1:20281-36368 GCA_000969725.1 Ophiothrix spiculata
CACCAATTGAGTTTTGTAGCGATTCCTTAAGACACTTTATTTATTACAATGTAAATTCAACTGAAAATTTAGGGTAGTAAACTTACCGCATTCTGTTAAGTGTGATTGAGTGGTCAGTATACAAATAATGGAAAAAATCGGAAAGAAATATTTTAATGAATTTTATGAGTATTTTATAATGATAAACTCAACAGTAAACAGCAACTTGTTAAAAACAATATCGGTTAAAACCAGAATTTAATGACATTCCATCTATGATTTGGCTTAATTTGCAATTCCTTATACATATACACTGTTAGAAATAGTTTTCTGTAAATTTACAATGTACAATTTACGGAAAACATTATACGGATTTTTTTAACAGTCAATTGGAATCTCAAAAATGAGATTATAAAACATGTATAAAATATTCAATGTTCACCTTGGCAGTTATCTCCAATCCAACCAGTCAAACATGTTCCACTCAGACATCTGCCTGTAGCCTGTCCACAGTCAGAAGGGCCACCCCCACAATGACAGATTTGTTTACAATCGGCACCGAACGTGCCTGGATTGCAGTCTTAATAAGAACAAACAAACAAAAAAGAAATCGTTAATTGAACACAAATATGTTTGTGTTTGTATATGGGACACTCGACTATAAGACACAACGCCTGTAGCGTTAATTTGGCTCAAGGTATGTTAATGAAATGTCCTAATTGTTGTATGTAGATGATGACTTTTCATTCAAATATGAGAAAAATTGAGCCCTATGATATACGTTTTAAGCTTTAATCCAATTTGCAGACAGCTACGGCCACTATCTCTGCTATTAAACTCTGGACTTAAATTTGTACTGTTTTCGCAAATTGATAATTTTTAAAAATTATTGCATAAAGTTACAAATGCGAAATTAGACTGTTTTCCCATATAAAAAATATAAATACAATTTATTGCAGGAAGTGAGAGGTAAGAAATTATCCAAATTACACTCACATGCATCCAATCCCAATAGCATTGCATTTAAAAAATTCAAAAATGTGCTCATTTTTTCTTTTCCAAAGAGTAGAGATCTCAAAAAAATCAAAATCTTTGATATAACAATCAAAAAACTCACCAATCATACAATCTCTTCCCATGTACCCTGCAGCGCAAGAGCATCCATACGGATCAAGAGAGCACAGTTGTTCACCTATGCACCCTGGTGGCGAATCTGGTGATGTCCCGCTACAGTGGTGGTCACCCTCTTGACCAAATGTGTTTCTACCGAAAACTGACAAAAAAGTATAGAGTAAACATGTTCTCACATTGCATTATTAGATCAAAAGCAATACAAGTATACATTAAAAAAAACCACACTAATGTAAAATAACAAATAGAATTAAATAAAAAAAAAAAAAATAAAAAATAAAGAAGTAAATAAATATTTTTAAAAATATTTCATAGCAAACCACAACAAAGCTAAAATGCAATAGATCCATGTATCAGAAATATTTGAGATGTCAATCTAATTTAATTTGATAATTTACATGATTCAATGAAAGTTGTCCATCTAATTACAAATTAAGCTTAAGCAATTTTCTTGTAATGAAGCCTATGTAATCGTGTTGTCAACATAGGGGTCGTTCTTGCTTTCGTGAAAAAAAGTTTTTCCGAGAATCATTGTAATGGGTAAAATGGTGGCACTGTTCAAATTTTGTTCTGTCCTTTAAAAGGTTATATGCCAAATTCCATATAAACAACCAATATTTTGAAAAAAAAAACAGATTTCAAATTCTTGGCAGGATTACCTATCTGACCACCATTTTGAAACCAAAAACACATTTTAGTTTTTTTATTTCTTATAAATTGTATCGAGTTGGTATATCAGGGAGTACGGTTTAAAACTATTATTGAATAATATTATTGAGAACCAAGTTTTAAAAGCGATCAACAGTTTGGGGTATAATGGACCCCTCACCCGTTGTGCAATAACGGGCTTGTAAAACGCCTCATAGAATTAAATGTTAATGCAAGCACTTTTTATCACTTAAAGTAGTTAAAGTCTTGCATACGCCCATTGGTGGTCAGTTGCAGAGGTAGACGTGTCGAAAATGCTTAATAGGAAACAAAGTGAAGATAAAAATATAAACCGGACAAACCGTTTCAAAATGGCCATCATAAACCGATTTGTCGTTTTGGGGGCAAAATGGATTATATTTGCAGAATACAAGTATATACTGATGCAATAATGAAATAAAAAATTGAAGCAAGTTGTTCTTTTTTTTTTCTTATTATGAGATAACACAGATTTGAAGAGTGCCCTCGAAAATGCTTAATGAATTAATGCTAATCAGCATGAAATTGGATGGGTTGATTTGAATTTATTCACACTACGTATCGTAAGGCTAGACAATAACTTAATTGCAAGGGCATTGAAAATTACTTAGCGTTTTGTGCTACCGTGCAACAATAAATGTTGGTACACAAGGATCACCCTTTACCAAATGTTAAGTCATTAATAATATCATTAATAAATGCATTGCTTGTGGTGTCATATGCGAAATGTGTATATAGTCCGTTGACGTTATAACATGATAAAATTGTCTCAGAAAACCCAAACTCTTCATGAGCGCAGGAATGGATCATAATTATAGATTAATAACTGCGTATTACTCGACGCGAGTGAAATTGTACAACAATAATATAATGCACCGCGTGTTGAAGTTAGAGTTGTACGCACGCCGAGTGACTGTATGCACCTGTTTCTTAATCGGTCGCGATGGTTTGCATTAATGTTGCTTACCTGCATCACACTGCGTCCCTCCAAAGCCTGGTGCACAGATACAAAGTCCTGTCTTATCATCACACACGCCTCCGTTGTAGCAAAACGGACAGTCTTGTGTACAATCAGGAGGGTCCCAGAACCTTGCCTCACATTCTAAAATAACGTAAGTAGCATTAGTTATTTAAGGGAAGGTCTGCACCAAAAAAATGTACTTTTTGGCATTTCTAATTGTTATATCATGTAAAAGACCAACATTTTCTGAGTCAGATGACTTTTATTCCACTTAATTCGGAGCTACGGTTCCAAAGTCTCAGCTAAAATGTGCGTATGTTCATATATTTTATATTGTTTTCCAAGCTGTGATATTTACTATGTATTTTATTGTTTTTACAAGCGGCGGTATTTAATATATTATATTTCTTTAACCCTTTCGATCCGATAGAACGCCTCAGCGTTTCCTAAGGAGCATACGAGAGAACGCTCAGGCGTTCCAATTTGTATTGAGTGTAGATTAATTCAGTATGGGCTGTATACCTATATATGACAATTCAGGACTGAAAGGGTTAACAATTCATATCTCAAAAAGTAAATCTGCTATCATCGTGAAAAAATTGTCATTGATGATATTAATTCAGGTGCTTGCATACTGCATATGTTGTGCGTTATTATTACTAACCTTATTTGCATTATTATTAAAATAAGTGTTTCAATCAAGACTATACAAATTATGCGTTTATTCAAAAAACACGATTTTACCATTTCAAAATGGCATAAGTACATCATTTTACAATGGGTTTGAATGACATTTTCACTGAATGACCATTTTATTATTTGTAAAAAAATGTAGGAATTATTATTTTGTTTTCGTTTTTGCATGCCGCAAAAATGACATTTTTTGGGTCATTTTCGGTTTTTTGATCATATTAAAAAAACTAAACATATTTTTAAAAATCTAATAACTACATTTTTTAGTTTATTCTTCCTCTCCATTTCACAAAAAAACTAGCTCTCTAGCATGTTCGGTTGTGTACCTGGACTAGTTTGAAATCCGAAACCTGAAAATCCAAGATGGCCGCCAATTAAATACTAATATGCAAATTAGGTAATTTTTACATTTTTTACATTTACTCATCCCAAGTGTCCTTGACACCAAATATGAAGTGTCTAGCATGTTTAATTAAAAACATATGTTTATGGTGCAGACCTTCCCTTAATCAAAGTATTACTCACCCTTCTTACCCTAAAAATATTCATGGTATTTGGGTTTCCCATCACTCCGTTTGCAAATTAGTGTTTGGGGAAGCAGGTTAGCGTAGCGGTAATTTCCTCGCTTTGCACCACTGAGTCCCGGGTTCGATTCCCGGTACCGGCGATGTATTTGGTTTTCAGTCCATGCTCGCTTCCGCACTGTCTTCTCCGGGTACCCACTGCATTCAAAACTGATTTAATTAAAGAAAGATCTTGGACCCCAATGGAAATAAGCTTCCTTAGAGGCTTTCTTGGTTTATCCTTGGCGATTAGCCTAAAGAATTCTTTCTTTCTGTGCTGGTGTGTTGTTCGGAAGGGTCGATCGCAAACAAATGGAGGGACTCTTGACTTCCCTATAACATATTCTATATATGACCCCTCAAAAATTACTTTGTGACCATATAACGTCTGTTTCAGTGAATGAGAATATCAAGTGAAATTACCTCTTATGTGCTATCTAATATTTGAATCTTAGTGTCCGATGAGTGTTTTTAGGGCGTTGCAAAAGACACTGCACGCTAGAGAAAGTCTTTCTGAGCTATTTTTTGTAACACGTCCTCCGAAGGGAGGGGGAGGGGGGGGGGGTTGCAACTCCCCCAATATTTTAGAAAATATTTCCCTATGAACTTGGTTTTACTATTACTGGGTAGGTATGATCCTCCCCTATCAAATAATACCAAGATCATCAAAGTCAGTCAAGGCGTTACGTAATTATGACGTCATGGAGTACTTTCGGGTTGAAAAATCAGGCAAAAATGCAGTATGGCAAAATGGCCACCTAAATCAAAATGTTGCTTTTAAAGTTATAACGGTTTTTGTTGTTGCTAATTAAGGAGGGAAATGGCAATTTAAAAACTTTCGGGATTTCTTCAACCCCTCTACACCACATATTTGAGGGCCTACCCTAACCCCACCGTAAATGGAACCCCGTAGTGTTTTCATCACAATGACCGCAAAGGATGAAAACAATATATTACCCAAATGGCTAGGTTTGGTTGCTTTTGCGTTTTTATGAAGCAGGAAAAAAACTTAGGGAAGGATGCAACCCTAACCCTTCAGAGGAGAAGGGTTAATATCTCCAAACGTGATGCCGTGTCACTCATAGCTCAGCCATGTAATATATAGTGACATATGTTTCTTCATATTAGCATGCCTTAATACATTGATGACTCCTCTATGTTCGCTGAAATTATGTCATAACCACTGCCCTGAGTTCATGTCATATAAATATTATTTTAATATCAGCAGACTTCTGAAAAAAAAAGTAATTCCCTATTTCTGTGTGGGGGTTGGGTGGGGATGTGGGGAGGGGAGTGTGTATGTGTTGTGTTAGTTTACATTTTGAAATTAAATGCACTTTTCTTTTTCCTTTTATTTACCATTTACCTCTGACTATTAGACGAATTATCGCTTGTGCAGAATTTTTCCTTTTCCCGTCATAATAACAATCATATATCCCACCATCTTGAACCATCACTGATTCAAAAACCACTGTTGTTTGGTCATCAAAGTCTCTGACATACTCGCCATCTTTGCTCCATCTGATAAATTTTGATGTTACATCACGTGTTACTTCAAGAGCAACACGGTCACCAAGGTTTGCTGTGATGGTCACTTGTTGAGATCTAGGATCACCTATTAGATGTAAATGCGTTGTATATATAAAGTGGGAATGACGTATGAATATAAATGTATTAGGCTAAATGTGTCATAAGTTATCTTATCGGCTGTTTAATGTCTCCTTATTTCTACGGGCAAGAAACTTTACTCTAATTTCTTCACAATTCAGTAGTATCGTTATATTAAGTAATTGTTCCCTGTGCAGGCGGTGGCGGACACGATAAATAGCATCCACTAAATTTAGGGACGAGGGATTTCTAAAACGCAAATTTAGGGTACGATTTACGTGTATTTCTATTGGGTCACGTGACTCATGTATTGAAGAAAACAATTCCGAAGATCATATTTTTACCTTTCCTCGAAAAATACAAAAGTGTTCTTATAGTTATCAACATAATTATGTCATTCAAAATCCGCTGGGGTTCACCATATGTTATCATATTTTTTTACCGATTACGAAAATAATTTTAGTGATCATCCCGGAAGTAGTATTTTTCCACGAATCCCAACGGCTTCACGCCAGAGGCGGTATAGGACATGACGTCACCGGGGATCGGCTACGATACCGTATACCGTCCGGCAACCAGTAACAGTTGCCACGACCACCCTCCTCTGTCCCTGTGTGAATGCCCGAATAGGGGGCGTTGCATACACCGTATACTTAGTGACTTAAAATAATCAATGCAAGTTAAAAATATATGGGTTTTTTTGTCCATGTAGGACTTCTTATTATCTTATTATTATTATAAAAGGCACGGGAATGTTATGTAAGTTTGAGTTTTATACCTTTTCGAAAATGCCATACTTTTCAGGTAGTAAGCATAATATTGATCACGGTTTGCTTACTGTTCATCTGTTGGACTATAGCAGTAATATTGTGTGAATCTCCATTAAGTTCTCCCTCACAATAAAATGCTCCGATCCGTTCAATCCCACCAGACACCGGCATTAGCAACCGCCTACTTCTACCATTGTTTCCATCTGTCTCGGAGTGTCCTGTAGGTAGATCCAATCCAGTACCAGTATCCACGGATCGGCTGAAAGCCACGTTCATTTGGTCATAATTTGAGCCTCCTTTGAAGCCACCAATGTAAGCGTTGTCGTTATCATCCGGTATGAGTAGTGGGTAATTGATAAAGCAAGTCAAGTCAAATCCAGCACCTGCACAATTGCAAAATACTTTAAAAGTGATACAAAAATAAAATTATCGTACATTTTACCGTATAGTACCCTATAATCTTGATCATAAGAACCCCCTCAGCCCCCACTTCAAATCCTGATGTGGTGAAAATGACAATGGTTCTCCTGTGAACCTGTTATATTTTATTCACCAGATCAGCAAGTACTTTTATATTTTGAGTTTCCAAAACAGTTTATCGTTTGCCATGTCTGGATTTGAATGTGTTCTTATGATCAAGGTAACATGTTCTTATGATCAAGGTAACAGGGTATATTGGAATGTAATATACGGTAAAATTAAAATATATTGCTAAAAGTACTCAATTAGGTGTAGAAAATTCTAATGATTCAACAGTAACATACAAAAGAAATGATAACAATAACAAAAAACATACCTCTTGTAAACACAACTTTAGTTGCCAGATATGCTACAAAGAGGCAAACGCGTAAAACAACAACCATTTTTCTATCCGCTATTCTTTACATTTTCCCGCATTAAATATACATATCATCATGGACTTAAAAAACAAATCACATTATGCTTTGTAATAGTATCTAGTTGATGGTTTTATACAGTAGTGCTATTCAAATATATTGTTTACTATCTTGTTTAATGTTGAAAAATAACGATCAGCATACCGGACTTTTAAATTCAGTTTTAGTTAACAAATTGTAACATTGAGCTGACACTGATACCCCAATCCCATTGTTTTACCTTTAGATGTATTTGATATGCTCACAACATTGGTCTGCTGATGGTCATGACAATGGTCTGAAAAACAAAACAAAACAAAACGAAACGAAACAAAACAAAACAAAACAAAACAAAACAAAACAAAACAAAAAAAAACACACTTTTGGGTAAAATAAGTGAGTCATCAGTCAAATTCAAATATTCAATATTGTAATCAGTTGCGATTTTTGTTACCTTTTTTGTTATCTGGTATAATAAACCCCCAAATTGGTTCCCGTATGTAACAAGTAGTTGTTACAAAACCGAAATTATTCTCGTTTAAATGTTTTGTAAATATTAATATATAGATCACACAATAGACTTACATGAAAACATTAATTCTGGCTTAACAAAAATGCTTATTTTACAAAAAACGATTTACCATTATTAAACAACTTGTTTGAACTAACGTACTGTATAAAGATTTGTGTAAGAATCTAAATCAAAGTCCAATTTCATATTTCAACATGCAAATTGATCTTAATCTCTATTTGTCCACCAAATGTATCGTAATATTAGAAAGCAGAAGTTGGTTGCAAAATATTGGCAGTATGTTTACATAACTAAATAGTAAATTTAGTGCCTACATATAAGAATACAAAACGCAATATTACTAGTATGAATTTGCAGTAAAAATATTTCACAAGATAGGTGCATAAACTAAATTAGCATCGCATCTGTTTGATGTAGCCCTCTTGAAAAAAACACATAAAAAATAAAAAATAAAAACAGAGTTCACAAAAATATTCTGAATACTATTTGGTTTCAAGAACGAATTAACTGTTGTCGCATTAACGAAAAAAATCGTGAAAAAAAATGTGATCATGGTGATATCTGAAACTGACACATTCTTATCGTTGTTGTAATATGAATTCAGAATTTGTTTAGACATTTAACATACACAGCCTGGCCAAATCGGTCTTTTATTAACAGATTAAAACAAATATCCTCGCACCTATGCAAGTAGGTTATTATACTGTACCGCCATCGCCATATGCAAGTACAATTATGAAGAAGAAGTGCTAAAATAAATGGAGAATACTTTGAGATTACTATATAAGAATGGTTTACTTTGACTATGGAATATCTGGCAACACAGTGACATATGAAGGTGTATATATATATTTAATATTCCTATATATTTTTTTAGCTTTTTTAGGTTTATCTTCACTGAGAATCAAAAACATGATAGATGTAGTAGGTATATATCATAATAACCCTGTTGTTTTCTTTTAACATAATTTAATATTTCTGTGTTTTTGCGTATTGTATATATATAATATTTTGGAATTTGAAAACTGTAAATGTGATGGCTCATGTGATTACAGATGATATCGATTTTGATTTTATCATTTCATCCAGCATTTTCTAAGCTTAAAAAAGACACCTTCTTTGTTGAAATCGATCAAGGCAATCAAATTTAACAACAGAAAATCTTATTGAAAATTCTTATTATTTTCTGGATTTTTTGCTGCCTATTTTCGCCTGTTTTTTTGCAAGTATTCAGTCGTAATTTTCGAGGCGAGTCATCACATATACCATACTATGTTTCCTTGTTTCCCTTGGTTAGCATTTGAATACACAAGTACAAGACAGTACTGGTACAAAAACTGCCAAAGTTCACCATTTTGGTCAAAACCTATATGAAGCAAATAAGATAAAAAACCGTGAAATTGGGGTCTTTGTAGATGAAAATTATAGTGCCACGTGCTTAAAATGGTAGACTTAGGTATAATTCTTCTGTCATAAACAAACTTATATTGGCATATATAGAGTAACACGGTACAGGGTGCCGCAGCACTCATGGTGATCCAGTTTGGGACATGGGTATATGGGTACATGGTGACCTATGGTGCCCCAATTATATAGCCTATGTGAGCTTGACGTAAACTCTTAAAAATCCAATTTGCTGATTTTGTCTCTGATTTTCACTAAATCTTGTTTAATACAATTAAAAGAAAACCTCACCTCCAGCGATTAAAATCTCCTCCTGTGTTACCATGGTAACGCAAATAATAAAAATGCGTATGCTATAAGATTGTATTAGCTATTGAAGTTCCTTAGGACAATAATAAAAACAGTTTTGGTGGAGGTTGTGTGTTCTTTGGGGTGTGTGTGTTAAATTATTGCGAATTTGTTATTGTATGTTTGCTCCAAACTTGCTCAGCCATTGTAAAGTAAAGACCTATGCCAAACATGTGATAAAAGAATGAATATTAAATGTAAATTCTGTTATGTAAATGTTGTAAATGGCTTGTGTCCTAACCTGAGTACAGAAAAAAAAAAGTTATATGGAAGTAGTCGTGTCTGAATATGATGAAGTGTGTTTCAATCTTGCGATGTTTAACAAATGCTCAGCAGAAGAAGACGATACAAGAAGATCAGCACCAGTACAGATGTATTCTAGAAGCCTTGATAATGTCATTGGCTAGAGACATCTTCAAGAACAATTAGTGCTCCACTAAGACAGCGATCATCTTCGTCGTTCTCAATAAAGACTTTCCTCAAAGATCAGGGTGTTGAGTTATTGTATCCTTGTATGGTAAGATCTCCAGATATGAACCCTTTTGAGAGCATCCACTCTCTAATTGCAAACGTATAGCCTGCCATGGAGAGTCCAGACACTGAACACTTTAGGGCAGAAAAAATGTATTCAATATCCAAAAGAGTATGTTATCACCATTTTCTTTGTTTTTGAGCTACATACATAATTTTCCGATTCGTTCACGAATCTTTGCCAAGGTATAGTATCGTAGAGTTAAAAAAAAACTATGGACTAATTGCTTTAACTATTTTTGCTGCTATTGCTACTACTGCTGTTTCTACTTAATACATCAATTGAGGGCTGCTGTTGTTGTTGCTGTTGCTATTGCTGTTTTGCTTTGTTGCTGCTCTTACGGCTGCTACTGCTAATGGTGATGTTGTTGTTATCATTGTTATTGTTGCTGTAGTTCATGTTGTTGTTGTTATTGTCGAAGTTGTTGTTATTAACGATTCCTAAATTTGACAACCTTTAATCAATTAAAGCCACACCCCTTTCAAGAAATTTCATTGTTTTGCATCTTTGTAGTTCTTGGACCAGTTCAAAATTTGACGATTATCAAAGTAACCGCGAGGAAAATGAAGCTATCCTGGTATCCTCAAAATAGCAGTATTTGCGAAACAGAAGCATATTTGGTTGAATACCTCTTGATAAACAACGACCAATCTGAGGAAATCATGGAATCGGAGCGTGTTGTATTTGGCACTGTAATTGATCCAGTTGTAGAGATAACTGGTCTTAGTCCTCAGTCCCGCTACACTGTGTATATTACGTCTTTAAATGGATATGGTCTTGGAGCGGAGAACAGTAAATCTGGCACCATATTAGAACAAGGTAGGTGATGATAACTTATATATGTTTAATATATTAAACAGCAATGGAAAATATGAAATGATTATTCAACAAGGCATATTATACAAATATTGAATGCCTGAGAGTGCAATAGTACAAAATATATCACGAGGCCAAATTTTGACTTGTCGATATCACGAGGCGTAGCCGAGTGAAATGGATCAGTCCAAATTTGACCAAATGATATTTTGTACTATTGCACGTGCATAGGCATTCAATATTTGTTTTATACCATGATATCACACAGGTTTGTTTCATGCCGTGCAATGGAAAAAAATTGCACGGCTCAAATCACTGCAATCATGATATAAATGGCTTTATCATTTGAACAAAAATAATGATAACTATGAATCCCAACTTAAGGGCAGTGTTGTTATCGTAGGTTGTTTTTGTGGCCTTTTTTAGATTTGAGGAGTTTTATTTACAGATGTTTAGTTTATCTTAGTTTAACTTCAAACACAACATGGCAAATAATCAAAATTAGTATACGTCGTATTATGTGTTAGTGGCGTATACTTATAGTTTCTTCGTATGTTACCAAACAATAAGTGTAGTTCTGTTGAAATCCAGATCTGATTTCTTTTGTCCAGAAAATTATATATGTCTTTTAATGTAACTTTATGAATAGTGTCATTTGTAACAGTTATTTCAAGTTCATAATAAGGTCGTATGCAAATGGTTACGCCTCTGTTGTAGTATAATGATGAAAATAATTGAATACGCCAGAGTAAGAAAACCCCAACTCCAATAGCTCTCTTCTGTTAATGTTATTTATAAAATATATATCCATACAAATCTCTAAAAATGCTTTCACATCACTAAAATAGCATTTCCATGTCAAGTTCCTAATCATAATGTCACATTTAACCTTGTAGTTGACTTTTTTAGACATTGTTTGATAATTGTTATAGTTCTTAGTTCCTATATTTAAACAGCCAGTACAAGAAAACCCCAACTCCATGAGCACCCCGCTGCAACTATACACTAGAAAAATTGGTCTAACAATGGCTAAAAAAGTCAACTACATGGTCAAATGTGACACTATGATTGGGATATAGACATGGAAATGCGAATATTTGTATATCGTTGTTTATTTTCACTTTATTATGTTCTTATAATGTGGCTATAATAATCAAATTATACAATTCCTCTTTTGGTTAAATCGAATGATATATTGATAAATATTTATTTTTTTCTTTTCACAAGGGATTATGATTTGATTTTTTTTTTTTCAGAAAAGTCTGATTCGAAAAACGTCATCTTAGCGATATTCACAACAGTATTGTCAGCACTCTTCTTATCTGTCTCAATTGTTGCTCTGTGGTTTTATTGGAAATATAAGAAACAACTATTATCAAACGAAGTAGGTCACATAATTGACTTGATACTATGAATCTCAGCTGGGTTAGACTCACAACTGTCATATTTAGAAACTATTTTAGTTCAAGAATTCAAAACTGACCCAAGTCAACTTTTTTTTCAAAAAATGAGTTATACACTGGAGGAACTTTCTTATTGCATATTCTTCTTCTTGGCGCATAACAGACCAAAACGATTTCACACCGCAACTGCCCCCGAAAGTCCTTTATGAATTCCAAATTTGTCAAAATCAATGGAAATGGGTCAGTGTTGCATTCATAATTCAATGCATTCAAAATAGTATTTTTGACCTTTTTTTTAAATAAAATTTCAAAATCATTCCTATACAATTACTTGTTGAATTCAAAAAGTTCAACAGTTGAAAACTTCATTAATGCAAGTCCAAAATTACGTTTTGTTTAAGAGTTAGAAAACATAAACAGTTCACATCGATAAAGAGTCGTCGTGAGTTAAGTCACGTGCACTATCTACAAACACGATAACTGTGGTCACAAATGTAAATTGATCGCCGACATTCATTGAAATCGTACAATTTCTCCCTTATTTAAAGTTATTACAAATAAATGTGTGGTTGACATTATTAAAGAACACAGCTTTCTTTTAGAATTTAGCATAACAATTAGTAGAACAATCTTGCATTGGTTTAATGTTGACATTTTCAATTATTTTGTTTTGTTGAGTTACAGAATACTGAAATGACCCCCTATGCCAATCAAAATGTAAGTGAATCTGGTCCATATGAAGATATGAACACAGTATCTATCAATTGGAGCATTTTATGGTCACAACTAAAGATATGTGATACAATTCTTGGTAGTGGCGAGTTTGGAGAGGTCAGAGAAGGGGTTTTATTCAAAGGAGATCAGCAACAGCGAGTAGCTGTAAAGACTTTGAAAAGTAAGTTAAAAAAATCATAACCCTACATGTGATGTTATTGCTGCGGTTGATAAAGAAATATTTACCAACATGAAACATGGTTCATATTGTCATTTGTGCTGTTATGGAAATTAGAGCCATTTTATAGGAAAGGAAAAACTAAATTGACATGGACCGAGGGGTCGGTGCATGCATTTTCTATGTTTTATAAAAATAACATTCTTAACATTTAGCTACGCACTATGCAATACACAGTGTATATCCAGACGAGATTTAAAGAATGCACGGATGTTTTAGTTAGATTTCATCTAACATGCGTTGTTTAGAAAATGGAAAAAAATCAACGAATGAACAATTTTTAATCAAGTACAAAAGTATTCATAACAAACTATGTAATAGACTGAAACATGCCAAGCAGGTTTTCTTTGACAGTCTCCTGGATGAAGCCCCTCCGAGTAAGCGTTTTTGGAGCTACTGTAAGTCTCGCTCGGGTAAGTCCCCGATTCCAGACACAATTGACCATAATGGTATTTCTGCTTCCTCCCCAACTGAGGTTGTCAACACTTTTTGCCAGTTATTTGTTGAATGTTTTAATGATTCTGATATTCTTAACACACCATATCTTATATATAAGTGCACTTCTCTAATTTCTCATTGCAGCAGTTCCAGTGTTGATGTTAGGTTGCTTATTTAAAAGCTGAATAACACCTCAGCTGCCGGCGTCGATGGTATTACCAGCCTCATGCTCAAAAGGACTGTATCTCCAATCCTGTCTGACCCATTCAACTTAAGCCTGTCTACTGGGTGCGTTCCTGATGCCTGGAAGCTTTCTAGAGTGATACCTGTCTTTAAATATGGGGACCCTCATTCTGCTTCCAATTACAGACCCATCTCTTTACAGCCAATTTGTAGTAAGCTTCTCGAAAAGGTCATTCATGGTCATGTTCTGCATCATCTGAACTTCAATAACATTCTCACCAAGAGGCAGTTTGGTTTCCTTCCCAGGTCATCCACCACTGATACTCTCAGTACAGCCCTCCATGAATGGTATGATCACGTAGAACACCGAAGAAGTATTGCCATGGGCCTCTTTGATCTGTCAAAGGTATTTGACCGTGTCCCCCACGGTCCTCTTCTCCACAAACTTAGAGCTGTTGGTATCACCGGTCCTTTATTGTGTTGGTTCAGATCTTACCTTTCCCGCAGGACCCAGCTTGTTGCTGTTCATGGTACTGATTCTCGCCCTGTCTCTGTCCTTTCTGGTGTTCCCCTGGGCTCTCACTGTCCTGGGGCCTCTTCTTTTTCTCATCTATGTCAATGATCTCTGTCTCACTTCTTTCTCTGAATAGTTATTTAGTTCTCTATGCTGATGAAAACACCCTTTTTCAAACCCATTGAAGCTGCTTCCGATCTCACTGACTTTCAAACTGACATTAACTCTATCCTTCAATGGTTCTGCAATATTCATCTCACTGCTAATGTGTCTAAAACCACGTTTATGGTCATATCCACGAATAAGGATCCTTTTCCAGATGCTTCATTCTCTCTCGATAACCAAAAAATTTGAACGTGTCTCCTCTGCTAAATTTCTTGGCATCTTGCTGACTGACAACCTCTCTTGGATTCTCCATATTGACTCTATTTGCAAAAAAGCTCGCAAGACGATTGGCTTCATCCATCGGTCCTTCCAGTCCGCTCCCATCAATACTCGCCGCACTTTGTTCTTGGCTTTGGAACGCCCAACTCTTGAATATGGTTGTTGCACAACATGGCATCCTCTCAACAAAACCCTGACCAATCGTATCGAATCCACTCAGCGGTTTGCCTCTCGTGTAATTCTTCAGCATTGGAAATTATCCTATGATGACCTCCTCTTGAACTCTGATCTTCCGCTTCTATCCAAACGTCGTGATATTTCTACTCTGTGCCAGCTTTTTAAGATCTTTCACAATCTATGTGCCTCTCCAAATCCATTCCAGCCTCACTCCCGTCCTGGTCTGCGTCATCTGAACTCATTGGCTGTGAACATTCCTTTCCGTCGTCTGACTCTTTCTCAGAGATCCTTCTACTCTTATGGTCCATCACTTTGGAACTACTTACCTGAAACCATTATTCAGTCGGCTACCCTTCAAGCCTTCAAATTGGCTGTTCAGGACCATCTTCTCTAGTTTTTTTCATTTTTTAAAATTAGTCTTGGCATGTTTCATCTTATTTTTTTTCCTTGTGTAATGTTTTTTAGGGCATCCCTTTAATTTATTGTTCTTCAATGTTGGGTTTTGCCTGGTGTTTTCACCAAATGTTATAAATAAATAAAAAAAATCATCTGACGTGGATTGTATAAAAGACCCGGGGGGTCTTTTTCAACAATTCACACCCTAAATCAGGAATTTACCATTACCGTTTAACACAAGGGTTTGAAAAAGTACCATATTTCTTGAAAATGAGCTAAAATGGCTGTTTTGATACCCTAAAAGGTGTCACCTGATACATCCTATTGTCCTCAAAAACAACCATAATTCACCTTTTTCTTGGTCACGCTATGCCTTCAGCATTATACTTGAGGGGGCCCCCCGGGATAAAAGATCGATATCATATGGGATAGCTATGAAGAGGTTTAATCATGTTTAAAAATTAATAGCATGAAATATATTACTGTACGAATTTGGGAATCAGAATCTCAATAATTATCAGCATTATTAGAAAAATATTTCTTAAAACCATAAAGTTGCTTTTAAGCTAGCTGTGGTTTGTTTGAAATCAGTATTATCAGGCTTTATCTATATATCACGTTATGAATGTTGGGTTTTGCCTGGTGTTTTCACCAAATGTTATAAATAAATAAAAAAAATCATCTGACGTGGATTGTATAAAAGACCCGGGGGGTCTTTTTCAACAATTCACACCCTAAATC